>RJWM01035998.1:0-18486 GCA_004363535.1 Dasyprocta punctata | reverse complement strand
GAAGCAGGATATGGTCGCCATCTTGGCTTACTCGATGGGAGGGGTAATCTAGCTCAGGCTTTGCTCCTTCCCCAAGGCCTCGCTTACACTCCGTCCGGCCTACAGTTGCTGCGTCCCACATGCCCAAGGTGACCTTTTATGTGGCTCCCCACAAACAACTTTTAACTCAGATTGACGTACCCTGCAAAACTATCCTTAAAAATTGATGGAGAACTAAGATACTTCCATGACAAAGAACAACTGAAGAAATTTATGACCACCAAACCAACACTACAAAGAGTACTGAAAGACACTCTAGAAAGAGAAAAAGATAGCTACAATCTTAACAACAACAACAAAAGGAAACCACTAAGCAAGGCAAATAATTAAACAGAAAATGTAGAAAACCAACAACAGAAAGATATCATGACAGGGATGAGTCAGTACATATCAGTTATATCGATCAATGTAAATGGTCTCAACTCACCAATCAAAAGAAACAGACTAGCAGAGTGGGTTAAGAAACAAAAGCCAACAATATGCTGTGTACAAGAAATACATTTAACTCAAAAGGAAATGCACAGACTCAAAATCAAAGGCTGGAAAACAATACTCCATGCAACAGGAACCCAGAAAAAAGCAGGGGTAGCTATTATGCTTGCAGACAATGTGAACTTAAAACTGAAAATGATCAAAAGAGATAAAGAAGGTCACTACATACTTGTTAGGGGAAATCTTCAAGTGGAAGAGATTACAATCGTAAATATATAGGCACCAAATATGGGAGCACCCAACGATGTAAGACAAATCTTAATAGACATGAAAAACCAAATAAACAATAATACAGTTATAACAGGGGACCTTAATACCACACTGTTACAGAGAGACAGATCAACCAAACAAAAAATGAGGAAAGAAATAACAGAGATGAATCAAACTTGTGAACAAATGGACACAGTAGATGTATACCGAGTATTCCACCATCAACATCAGAATAAACATTCTTCTCAGCTGCACATGGGTCATTCTCTAAAATAGATCATATACTGGTTCACAAAACATGCTTAAGTAAATGCAAAGGAACTGAAATAATTCCATGCATGTTATCTGACCATAGCTCAATAAAATTGGAAATGAATGACAAAGAACCCCACAAGAACCCCATAACACATGGAAATTAAATAGTACTCTCCTAAATAACCAATGGATCACAGAAGAAATTAAAGAAGAAATTAAACAATATCTAAAATTGAATGAAAATTCAAATACAAATTACCAGAACCTGTGGGAAGCAATGAAAGCAGTCCTCAGTGGGAAATTTATAGCACTAAACTCCCACATCAGAAAAATGGAAAGAGCACACATAAACAACCTAATGCTGCACTTCAAACTTCTAGAGAAAGAAGAGCAAGTCAAGTCCAAAGCCCAAAGAAGGGAGGAAATTATCAAGACCAGAGTAGAAATTAATGCAGTTGAAACTAAGAAAACAATACAAAGAATTAATGAATCAAAGAGTTGATTCTTTGAAAGAGTAAATAAAACTGATAAGCCCCTAGCCAACCTTATCAAAAAGAGGAAAGAAAAAACTCAGATTCAAGCAATAAGAAATGAAAAGGGTGAAATCACTATATACCCCGTGGAAATACAGAAGATCATCAACACCTACTTCGAAAACCTTTACTCGCATAGATTTGATAACACAGAAGAAATGGACAGATTCCTAGAAACCTATGAATTACCAAAGCTGAATCAAGAAGATGTATAACTGCTGAATAACCCAATTTCAGCTAATGAAATTAAAAATGTAATTAGAACCCTACCAACAAAGAAAAGCCCGGGCCCTGATGGATTCACTGCTGAATTCTACAAGAAATTTAGGGAAGACTTAATGCTAACACTTCTCAAACTCTTCAATGAAATTGAAAGGGAATCAAGTCTCCTTAACTCATTCCTGGAAACAAATATTACCCTAACACCAAAACCAGAGAAAAACCCAACCAAAAAGAAAAATTACAGGCCAATCTCCCTCATGAACATAGATGCAAAAATCCTCAATAAAATACTGGCAAATAGAATACAGCAAGTTATCAGAAAGATTATATACCATGATCAAGTGGGATTCATCCCAGGCATGCAGGGATGGTTCAACATACACCAATCAATAAATGTAATACACCATATCAACAGGGCCAAGGACAAGAACCACATGATCATCTCAATAGATGCAGATAAAGCTTTTGACAAAATCCAACACCTAGTCATGATCAAAACCCTACAGAAAATCAGAATAGATGGTCTCTACCTCAACCTGATAAAAGCCATATATCATAAACCAACAGCCAACATCTTACTAAATGGACAAAAGCTGAAAACTTTCAACCTAAAATCAGGAACAAGGCAAGGATGTCCATTATCACCACTCCTATTCAATATAATTCTGGAAATACTAGCCAGAGCAATTAGACAAGAGAAAGAAATACAGGGAATAAGGATAGGAAAGGAAAAATAAAATTATCATTATTTGCAGATGATATGATACTCTACATAGAAAACCCCCAAAAATCCATTAGAAGACTTCTAGAAGTAATAACCAAATTCAGTAAGGTTGCTGGATACAAGGCAAACACTCAAAAATCAATACCACTCCTGTACACAAACAACACAGTCACTGAGAGAGAAACAAGGGAAACCACACCCTTCACTATAACATCCAAAAAAATGAAATATTTAGGAATTGGTCTAACAAAGGAAATAAAAGATCTATACAGTGAAAATTACATTATTCTGAAGAAGGAAATTGAAGAAGATTTCAGAAAATAGAAAGATATTCCCTGTTCATGGATAGGAAGAACAAATACCGTGAAAATGGCCATTCTCTCAAAATTATTATACAGATTTAATGCAATCCCAAGCAAAACACCACTTGCCTACCTCAGAGCTACAGAAAGCATTCCTGAAATTCATCTGGAACCAGAAAAGACCTAGAATAGCAAAGGCAATTCTGGGCCACAAATGTAAGACAGGAAGCATCACAATCCCCGACTTGAAACTATACTACAAAGCTACTGTGATAAAAATGGACCTGAAGATCAGTGAAATAGATTAGAAGATACAGCCACAACTACAAACACACTCAACCACCTCATCTATGACAAATGGACCAAACGTGTACGTTGGAAGAAAGATAGCCTCTTTAACAAATGGTGCTGGAAAAACTGGCTTTCCATATGCCATAAACTAAAACTAGATCCATGTCTGTCACTGTGCACTAAAATAAATTCAAAATGAATCAAAGATCTGAATAGTAAAACACAGAAACTAAACTTACTAGAAGACAAAGTAGGTAAAAATCTTGATGATGTAGGAGTAGGCAGAAAGTTCATGAACAAAAATCAAATTGCGTGGGAAACACTTCTCAGAATCAACAGCTGGCATCTCATCTTACTAAAAAGTTTTTGCATGTCAAAGGAAATCTCCAACAGAGTGAAAAGAAAACCCACGAACTGAGAAAAATCTTAGCCAATTGTCCATCAGACAAAGGACTTCTATCTAAAACATATAAAGAATTAAAAGAAATCAGGCCCCTCAAATTCAAGGACCCAATCCAAAAATGGGCATCTGAGATGTATACACACTTCTCAGAGAAAGAAATACAAATGGCAAATAAATATATGAAAAAATGTTCAACATCAATGGTCATTTGGGAAATGCAAATTAAAACAACACTGAGATTTCATCTCACTCCAGAAAGAATGGCCAAGATTAAAAAATCAACCAATAACAAATGCTCAAGGGGCTGTGGGGAAAAAGGAACTCTTCTCCACTGTTGGTGGGAGTGTAGGCTGATGCACCCACTGTGGAAGTCAGTGTGGAGATTCCTCAAGAAGCTAGGATTAGAGACCCCATTCAACCCAGCTATCCCACTTCTGGGCATTTTCCCAGAAGAATTGAAAATGTCATACCACAGTGATATTTGTGCACCCATGTTTATAGCAGCACAATTTGTAATAGACAGCACAATTTGTAATAGGCAGCTCAAGTGCCCATCAGTGAAGGAATAGATAAAAAAGATGTGATATTTTTATACAATGGAGTACTACTCAGCTATCAAGAAAGATTGCATTGAAACTTTTATAAGTATATGAACACGACTTGAGACCATACTCATAAGTGAGGGAAATCAAACTCACATGTGTAAATACCATATTGTCTCCCTAGTACAAAAGACTGAAAAAGTATATATGATCCAAAATCTACAATAAAAACTATGTAAGGGTAAAAAACTGCTCAAAGAGCAAAAGTAATTGGGAAGTTAAAAGGGGGAAAGAGGGAAGGGAAAAGGAAAAAGATACAAATCTGTATATATGTTTATGTAAGATAACTAAAATGAACATACTGCTGAATGTATTAGTTATTGAGAAAGAACGGTTAATACTCATATGATTAGATCAATTTTACAAGTCTATATCTGTTAATGTAAACAATCATTTTGAAGGTAACGATATGCAATATTGCAACCATTGTCAAGTTTCTATCATCCTGTTTTGTAAACCTATGTTACTGTTGTGCATTTACTCTAGTCGTTTGTTTGTCTCTTTTGCTTTTTGTCTTTTTTATATGTGTCTTTTTTCTCTTAAATAAAAAATAATAAAATAAAATAAAATAAAATAAAAAATAAAAAAATAAATATACAGCTTTTAAGAAAAATAAGTTCAAGTAAAGGAAATTTAATTCCCCTTGTGGGGATTAGGTCCTCTTACAAGAGGTAGAGCCTTTGGGCAGAGCCCCCATGAATAACATTAATCCTCTTATAAATGAAGTTTCAGAGGTGCCTGGCCTCCCAATCTCTGCTGCCAGGTGAGGACATGGCATCTACCCCTTTTTGACCTCTTCTGTTGTCTGAAGATACAGCAGTAGGTAGCATCTTTGAAAGGAGGTATAGTCTCTTACCAAACAATACTGGCAACTTGATTTTGGACTACCCAATTTCCTGCACTTTGGGAAATAAATTCATATAATTTATAAATTAGTCTGTGATGTTTTGTTATAGCAACAGCAATGGGCTAAGATGCTACTCTTACTGGCTTTAATTGTGGAGAAAGGGGACAATGAGCCAGACAATTGAACACTCACTCCTTAGAAGTCAGAGTAGTTGAGGAAATGTGTTTTCCCTGAGAAACTACACAAAAATTTCTTTGAGAGAGTGATTTTCTTTCTTTTGTGGGTATATTTAGAAGTGAAGTTGCTAGATCGCATGGAAGCTTTTGAGGACCCTCCATACTCTTTTCCATAATATCTGCACCAATTTACATTCCTACCAACAGTGTACCAGTGTTCTCTTTCTAGTTTCTTTATCAACATTTATTATCTTTCGATTTTCAGTAATATCCATCCTAACCAGGGTGAGGTGGTGTCTTGCTGTGGTTTAGATTTGTTTTTCCTTGGTGAATAATGATGTCAAACATTTTTCTGAAGGTTTTTTCCTCTATTTTCATCAGGAATATTGGACTATAATTTTTTTCTCATTTTCTCTTGTCTACTTTTGGTATCAGAGTAATTCTGGCCTCATAAAATATGTTTGGAAGTGTTCTTCAATCTCCAAGTTTTGGGAAGAGTTTGGAAAAGACTGACATTAATTGTTCTTTAAATAGTGTAATTCTCATGTGAGGCCATCTGGTACTGCTTGGTTGTTTGTTGGGAGATTTTTAACTTTGAATTTGAACTCCCTATTTACTGATCTGTTCCAATTTTCTATTCCTTCATAATTTACTCTTGAAAGGTTGTATGTTCCTAGAAATATATCCATTTTTTCTGCAGCATGGCTTTCTGTCCTGCTGGGGTCTGGAAAGCAACTATTCAGAGTGACCAGGTTTGCACAAAGCAACCAGGCTCCGGGGCCTAGGACACAGCCTTACATACTGTGGCAGGAGCTCGGCAGAGATGCACACAGAGTAACCAAAGGCCTGGGAGGCATAGCATGTACACAGCTACTGCTGCATATTGGTATAGATGCTCCTGCTGCAGCTGTGGCTCTGATATCTGTAGTCCAGGTGCTGGTGGAGCAGTTTGTGGACCAAGGGTCTACACATGTGGAATAACAATACCTCTAGAGTCTGAGAGCCACTGAATACACAGCAGCAGTAGCACCAGCATCTGCAGCATGTGGATGCAGTGTGGCTACACAGTGAGATTCTAGAGTACAGACATGCCCAAAAGAGGCACAGTTCCAGGGTGCGGGGCATGCACAGAGTTAATGCGAGTGGAGGCTGTGGTCCTGGAGCGGCACAACACTGACTTCTTCTTGGGCAGGCAGTAGAGGGAACAGGAGAACCACCTGTCCCAGAGAGACCCACTATCCCAGTAGAGGTTGGCTGCCTCTGTGGCAAAAATTTCAGGGTCCTCACTGGAGCAGGCCATGGACTCTGTACTGATGAACGCTAGGAAAGCCCCTACTATGAAAAGTGAAGGAATCAGTGTCTCTGGCTGTGGAGAACCTCAGTGCCAAAGGATGCCAGAGACCTCTGTAAAGCAGGCTAATGGGTATCTCACTGGGACCTGCTGGTTGGCTGACACTGATTGTCCCTGCCCTTTTAGATCTCTGCCATCTCTAGATGTCTCAGGTATTCAGATCTCCCCAGCAATTCATTCTGTGCTGTTAGTCCTTGATTTTTATTCCACTGTAGTTCTTCTAAATTGCACTCTTGAACTCTTTCAGGGCTGATCTCATTGGTGAACAGTTGACCATTGTGTTTTTTGGGGTGTAGGAAGGCTCATAACTCCTGCTCTACCATCTTGCTGACATCACACCTATCATTTCTGATTTGAATGAGCCAATATAATGTGATGAGACTCAAATGAAAGAAATCAAGCCAACAGGTTGATGTCATATTCTGATCCGGTATAGAGAAAACTTGGAAAAATTGTCAGAAAGTAAAAAAAAAAAAAAAAAAAGAATCTAGATTCATTGAACAGGCAATTAATTGAAATTACCAGGTAGATCTAGCAAGAGGAGGAAATTTTTAAGTTCCTTACCTGGTATGGTAAAATTTTTTGAAAGATTAAATATTTTCTTTAGATTCTAGAAAGTGAGCACTGACAGAAGCCTTACCTAGGCTTAATAGATCCAAAACTAGTCATGGTTTCTGTTAAAGAAAATATGTCTAAAATAACCCCTCTTCCTAGTCCCACGGCATCTGTGCTGCTCACAGCTGTCCCTGTCACCCTTCCCAATCCGGTAGTGCAAGCCACACCCTGACTCCCATTCTCTTACTCCTAGTACCAGCTCACCTATTAGTCATCAGGGCTCTTTTCCAAAAGCACAGGTTTGACGCCGTCTTTCCTCTGGTCAAATCCTCCTTTAGCAGCAGCCGTAGTGATAGCAGTTAGTAGTACTACTGTATTCCTGCTTTATCCATGATCTAGCTTTTCAACAGTTTCAGTTACCCACAGTCCAGTAAAATTAAATAGAAAATCCCAGAAATGAACAATTCATGTTTTAAATTGTGTACTATTCTAAGTAGTATGATAAAATCTTGTGCCATTTCACTTGGTACCATACAGAATACAAATCATCCCTTTATCTGTTGTATCCATGCTGTATATACTACTACCCATTAGAAGCTTAATAGAGGTCTCAGCTACCAGGCAAACTGCGATGGTAACACAATGCTTGAGTTCACATACTCCTGACATAGTAGCCCCATGCTACATCATGGCTCCTACATTATTCACCTCACTTCATCTTATCAGAAAGACACTGTATCATCACAACAAGAGGGGTCTGTGCAGTACAATAAAATATTTTAAGAGAGAGAGATTACACTCACATAGCATTTATTACACTACATTTTTATAACTTTTCTATTTTGTTATTGGCCATTATTAAACTTTTACTTATTTGATCATCTTGTTTCCTGCCAGAATATTTCCACACACATACATACTCCCAACTTCACCCCCAATGTACCTATTTTAACTGCAAAGTGTTCAAACATATTTCTGCAGCCTGCTTCTGCTGTGTCCATATATAAAGAACTTTTTACCCTGGTGCTGGAGATTGAATTCAGTGCTCTACCCCTGGGGTACCCTCCTAGCCTGAGACGACTGATATTTTTAATGAGAAGATTCAGACTTTACTCCACCGTATTATTAACTTTGACTTGTAACAAGTCACTTTCCCCCTCATTTCCTTGATTTCATTATCTTTAAAACAGGAAACTAAGATGCATTGCTTACTTCACAAGACAAATGTTAGGGTCAAATAAGAATGATGCTGAAAGTACATTTTAAAGCACAAGACAGTAATTATTATAGATATGGTAATATCTGTCACCCATTAGACACTTAGCTTCTACTTTCATTTTGAAGTCTCCAAAATTTCACAACAAATGTGTGCTGAATCTAATTGAAACATTCCATATTTTAGGCTCCAATAATTAATTACTGAATATGTATCAGTAGAATTTTACACAACACAGGGTACTAGAGGACAGAAGAATTCTCACACCCTTCCAAGTAAATCTGAAAGTCAGAAGTCTACAGATGAGAAATACCATTTCCATAATATGCATCCTGTTTTTAAAAGTTAATTAGGTCAAAGGAAATAACATTATTATGGTTTTATTACTAATTTTCTGATGTTGTTGCCAATAATAACTATATTTATAAGAATCCTAGCAGCTACATGATATAGAAAATGCCAATAGCTGATTACTTTGTAGACATTTTCATAATTTTAGCATTCCTCAGGTACATAAGGAGTTTTAGCATTCATAAAATGTATTTTTTAAACTGAAGGGCAGAATATGAAGGGAAATACAGTTCTCACTTATATCCTTCATAGCATTTTGAATAGGAGTTACTTTTCCTTGCTTCTGATCTCAAAAGAAAAGATTCCGAGAACTTAGAGTTTGAGGGATAAAAATTTTCTTATAGATCATCAACTCCAAAATAGTTTAGAAATGGAGAAAGTGAGACACAAAAATGATACAAGAATTGCCCAGTGGCTTAAAACTTGAAATTGGCAGATTAACTTTTTGCTAAAGGATTTGGCAGTTGTTTTTAAACACAGATTCCCCTAGAAAGCAGACACTGCTGCTTCTGTCTCTTATAATGGTATCTTTATTTCCTAGGGAGTCTCTCCAATGTGGAGGAAGTGCTTTTCCTAAGGCTGTGAATAATAGCCTCTATGCTTTATCCAGGCTGCAGCTACAGTACTTGGAACAATACCCTGGTTCCCTCCCAGGGTTAATGAGCTTCCCAAAGCTACTAATTTACTATGAGGGAGGAGTTTAAAACTCAGGAAGATTAGATTCTTCTTTATTATATCACTACCTTTTTTATTTTGTTAACCTAGTGCCCTCAACATTTCCCACCATTATATTTCTTTCCTTTTTTATATACCCAACATCCTTAAATCAGTAGTGCGTGCATACCGCCTCCCTCAACTTTACCTCTCACTGCTTAATCAGCTTTTTGGCTGCCTTCCATGTGCCAAAATTCTGCATATCAGGGATTTTTCTTTCTGGTGGAATTTAGATGTCTTTCTAATCTTCTCCCTCATGATTCCTTTCTCCTAAGAAACAAATTTAACTATTGCCCTGCTTGAACTCCTCCATCATTTGACTTCTATAATTTTAAATAACAAACTCTGTTACCACTACTGAGTTATACTTTATCCCTGTTGCTTTTCTGTGGGTGTTACTAACCCTCACTGAGCTTCTTGCTCTTCTCTTTTGGCAAATTTATCTATGATGGTGTCAATCATCGTGTCACTGTTCATGGTCCATAAATCCTGGCCTTTAGTCCTGATCACTCAGGACCCATCTAATCTTATAATTCCAGCTGTTCCCTTAGATGTCTTGCCATATGCTAATTTATACAAAAAACTGAACCCATCACTACAATACATTGTGCTCCTCCCCAATACAGTATTAAAAACTAAAACTGCAAATTTCTGACCTTTAGACTTCAAACATGTAGTATTCTTTACTCCTACTTTAAAAATATATTTGAAGGATTATGTATTTTAGAATATTTGAAGGGTTATATATTTGAAGGAATTATATGATGATTTATTCTCTTTTCTTAGTGTAAGCCTTTATTTCTATACGTATTGCTGCTACTCGGACCTACCCATCCAATCATCCACCATCATCCCCTATTTAATCTTCCACACAAACCTACTTATAAATGGTATGCACAAAAAGTCCTCAGTGCCAATATGCACTTGAGTAGATATATGAAGTGTTGCTGAGTATATTGAGCAGCTCCACTTGATTAAACTTCTAGTCCCCCTCTGCTTTCAATCTGACTTTGCTCTAATAAATTAAGTATCAAGCAATGAAGGCTGTACTCTCTTACAAAAAGGTGGAAGGGTGGGACCAGTACATCCTAATCCAGCCACACTGTATCCTTTGTTCTCATGTGGGTTGGGAGCAACACACAGAAGAATCAAGGAGGTGGAGGAAAACCATCCCACCCCAGTGACAGTTTATTTAAGAATGTCCTCCAGCCCAGGTCATCCTCACCCCTAAGAAGTATTAATTCATAATCTCTAGTTGTCATTTCTAGATTCTGTCAGAGTTACACAGCTTCTAACAATAGAGAGCACTTGGCTGCTCTTCTTACGGAGGCTTGCTTCATTCACGCCAAGTGTATCATTCCATGGACTTTATAGCTGCAGCTTCTCTGAAAAGCCACGTGTGGTTATTCATGTCAGAGAACAGGCATCTGTGTTGTAACCCTTGAAGAATGTGAGCAAGCTGTTATCTTTTCTTCCTAATTTTTAAATCTTGTTGTTTCATTAAGCTTACTGATTCCTTGACTGAAGGATTCATTCATTTGATGAACACTGTTGTGTTATTACTATCAGATGCCAGGTACTTCATTTGATTCTAAGCATGGAATTTTAAATATGATGCTGCCTTCACAGAGTGAGAAACAGTAATTGCAAAGAAGTTTGGGGAGTCTCATGATGAAGGAACTACTGCGCTCCTTGCAAGTGTGTGGCATGGATATTACCAGCTCAGTTCCGCTATCTTTTGGCAGTGCAGGCACAATAAAGTTGCTTCACCTTTCAGAGACTCATTTCCTCATATGTAAAATGTAGCCAATAATAACTCCTGCTTCAAAATATAAGGATTAAATTCTTAAGAAGCATTTCTTACAATATTTGACGTACAGTAAGAATCCAATAACACAACAATAACACAACAATACTTGCAACAATAACACAACTAATTTTACATTACAACCCATTTTATTGTGTTAACTTTCCCTTAAAATTCTTTTTTGCTTTAATTCTCAGCGGCTATATTTTTCACTTCTGACTCAACACTTCTGACTCAGTCTAATGAGAACATCAACTTTAAACAGATTGTCAAAGGAAGACACATGGGCTCACAAATGGTCTCAGCATGTGCAGAAAAAAGTACATTTAAAGAAAAAGGATAAAGGTCATTTATCCCAGCAAAGGCTGGAAGATTTGAACTAGGGAATTGTTGTAGTCAGGGTTGACAGGTGAATAAATTTAATACAGGACACATAATTTATAGGATTACTTTATAATATTCACCCAAAGAGTCAAATGCAGAAGAGTACAGATCTGTCCACACACTAGAGACCCAAAGAATCCAGCTGAGGGCCTGGATCCTATGGCAATGTCCTGCATGAGTTCAGCTGGAGACCGATAGCCCACAACGTCTCATGCAAGTATGTATCAAGGATCTGTATTGGGAAGACCCGAAGGTCAGTGGTGGAAGCTAGAAAGCCTGTGCCAGCAGGATGAAGGATCTGTGCCAGCAGGCTAAGGGATCTGCACTGGAGCCAGGAAATGACACTCAAGGTAAGGACCAGAGTGTCTGAAGAGAATCGCAGCCATCCTCAATGACAGTTTAGGACCTGCAATCCTCTGATGATGAGAACTACTGAGTTCATATCAGGAAAACCAGTGTGAAAAGCTTCTCCAGGAGAATCAACAGCGCACCATCTTCTCCTTCAGTTCACTTTTTATGCTGTTGGCAACAATCCTCAGGTGGGCCCTCCACACCCAGTACCACATTGATTCAGTTCAGCTGAGTGTTACACATTGACCATTAGTTAATCCATCACAGGGATTGAAACAAACTCGTCCCAAAATTACAGGAATGTTAGGCCTCTGAGAATCCCAGTTCCTAAAATAAACAAAAATGACAGATTAATCTTAAATTATGTATTTCTAATAATCTTCTTCTTTCCTTTGTAAAATAGCTTAAAATGCTGTTTATTACAATTTCACAATGGACCACATAACACACAAAGTGATAGGTTACATATGGTCATATTCTTTAGAATGCAAGTCAAGCTAGAGTATAAGAAACAGTTTCCATCAAACAGTGGAAGGCATAGCCTATTGTCTCTGTTTTGCCAATAAAAGAAACCAGGCACACTAATGAATACACTGATGATTTATTTAATTTATTTCTAGGCCCTAGTGCAAAGTCCTTAAGGATGTGGACTCTGGAATCTGTCTTAGCTGTGAGACCTGCAGCCAGTTAAACTGTCAGTTTTTTTTCACTGTAAAGTATGGTTATAATTACATTGACCTCAAATGGTTAGAAGGAAATGCAGCACATACAGAAAACCCACTAATGTAATGTAAGTGGTAAAATGGGAACTATAGATTCTTGGTTTCCAAAAAGAAAAATGAACTACTTGAGGTCTCTAGGGGTATGTTTTAGGGAGACTGGCTTTCTTGGTTTGCCAAGGACTGAGAGGTTTTCCTTGAGGCAGGACTTCCATGGAGTCACACAGACCAATGGCGAAGTGTCTAAGGAATAAACCATCATGATAAATCATGCCTAAGCTCTGGCATTCTTGCTTTTCTTTCCTTATTCTTCCCATGGAAGGCCTACTAATTATCCAGAGGTCTTGCTTATCTTGTAAGCTTTCAACCTTAATGTGAAATCAAGATTGTTGAATTTAATATTCATTAAGGCAAAAGAAATTTATTTTTATATGCTATTTTCTTCTCCTTATAAATCAATACTTACTACAGATTTATGGATAGATTTAAAGAGAACTGGACAGTTCCAGAGTTGTTGTCTCCTAGAGGCACTTTACAGCTGGCATGTATTTAGTCCAACATCATGAAGTGTTCTTTTGGAGTCTTGCTTTGAGACATGACATAACTAATTTCCTGAGCTCATGCCTCTTCATGGACACAGCTATCCCTGATTGTTGCAATGTCGAGATGCAAAGGACAACTACTGTATTTAATAATTGTTCTAATAAAGCATTCTCCAGCTGTCTGGCATCACAATCTATAGTCTTAAATAGATGTATCTGTCATCAGTTTTATTTGTTTCAAGCTATGTGAATCAACTGTTTGTTTTGGGTGTGGAATTGGTATTGACAAATGTTTTTTCAAAATGTATTTTAAAAGACATACAATTTCCTATACATTAATTTTATTCCAGAATTAATTAAAAATCAACAAACAACTTGTATTTTAAGTCTATAGGTAATTTATTATATTTTCCTTCCTGATTCCAGATTCTACCTGAGCCTGTTAGAGATGTACAGAGGTCTGCTTACCCTACATCATTCCTTAGTTGCCCTTGAATGCGTGCTTTATGGAGAGCTGCAGGGGAAGAATAGAAAAGCTTAACACTATTGGTGACACTGTAACTGAATCTATTTCCTTCAAAGTGCAAAACTAGTAATTGCTTAATGTATATGCAATCAATTTACTACTTTTGAGAGTTTCTACTATAAGTACAGATATGCTAACTTCAGATAATTACAGAAAACAAAACAGAAAGAAAAAAATATATAAAGAGATCTAACACAAGACAATATATAAGACATAAACTTTAGCTCTGACTGCTACTTCACTTTGTTTAGAATAATAGTGCTCCCCAGGGAGGAGTAGAGAAGTAGTCAAGTATTGGGCACCTCTCAGCTCTGAGTCAACCCAAGTAGCTCCACTTTTACCTGTTTTCCACACTGCGATCATATTTAGGCTTTAGACTGACCACAGTCTGCATTTGTGTTGTGATAAATGATTCACTTAACTTGAAGACTCAGAGTTCTTTAGTATAAACATTTTTTTCTTGGCTCAGATGTCTAAGAATAATTTTTAAACTATGGAATTTAAAAAAGGTTTTAGAAAATTGCAGAGGCATACACAATAATTTATATTTATCTATGTAATTGTCTATCATTAAAAATCCATGGCATAACATGGAATTGTAGTTCTGTAAGTGTGGTTCTCTACTAATGACACTATAGCTTTCAAAGTTAGAAGATTAATTATGATACAGTGTTATTTCATATTATTTTTGCTAGTTTGCAAGTTTATTTTCTTAATATGTTGTTTATTTTTAAAAAGACAATGACCCCGGCTTGGTGGCGCATGCCTTTAATCCCAGCATTTGGGAGGCTGAGGCAGGTGGAGCATTGTGAGTTCGAAGCTGCTTGGGCTACAATGTGGCCGGCCTGAACTACATAGTGCAACCCTGCCTTGAAAAAAGTAGGGTCAGGAGTTTGGCTCAGTGGTTTGAGCACCTGCCTGGTAGGTGCAAGGTTGTGAGTTTGATCCCCGGTACTGAAAAAAAAATTTTTTAAATAAAAAGATAATGTATAAGACAAAACCTATGAAACATGGTAAAAAGTCTCCCTCCCTATCCTGCTCTTTAGTTTCTCTTGACATAGCCACGCTTAATAGTTACTGACATATGTTCAAGTCACACAAAAAGAAATACTGGATACACTTCTACCTAGGGGATATGTATTGGGTGATATACTATGTACCCCCAGGTCCTCATATACTTTTGATGGGGCTGCGTCCAGCACAAGGATTGGCAATGTGAGTGCTGTACCCGCCCAGGGGTGGAGCCAACATACAGTGTAAGGGAAGGCGCGTCTTCCTCTTGTTTGCCTCCGCGCTTCCGCCTCCTCTCTAGCCAGCATGCCTTGCTGCTTGCAGCTGCCATGAATGGCTGCCCTGCCACACCACGCTGCCTTGGAGCCAACTAAGTGTGGACTGAAACTCCCAAGAAACTGCAAGAAATAAACCTTTCCTTCCCTAATTTTGGGCGTCAGGTATTTTGTTTCAGCAATGAGCGAAAAGTAACTAAGACAAAATTTGGTACCAGGGGAGTGGGGTCATTGCTGTGACTATTCCTGACCATGTGGTTCAAGAGTCTTTGGAAATGGCTTGTGGGACGAATTTGGAAAGGTTAGGAGATGTCGCCTACATGCCTAGAGCTGGAAAAGCTTAGGTTGTTCTGTATGGGAGATTCTGGTCAGAGCCCAGGAGACCAGAAGGCTGATAGAAAGCTTGCCAGTAAAGACCAGGCTCAGGAGGTTTCTGCTGCGAAGAAGGACAGTATTGGTTGTTGGACTCCATACGATGTGTGTTATGGCTTGGCAGAAAGTTTGTCTGCATTCTGCCCATGCCCGGAGACTTTGCCTGAGACTGAGATTAAGGGTGATGGATTAATTAATCTGGTGGAGGAAATCTCAAGGCAGCAGACTGTTGAAGCAGTGGCCTGGCTATTACTGGGGGCATTTAGCCAGATTTATGTTGGGAATAAAGAGCAAGGAGCCCAGCATGGCGATTTAAAACGTGAGTTTGGCCAGGAAGCTGTGGACTTTAAAGATGGAGCTGAGACCTTGATTGATGAGAAGGAACAAAAGAATAAAGAAGATGGCCTGGGGGCATGCCCGGAAGCAGTGGGCCTTCACCCTTTGCAGCCTCAGGCCTTCAAAAGTGAAAGAGTTTGCTTGGAGGAAAAAGCCGCAGAGTGCCCTGTCCCAGAGTGGTGACAAAAAACCTCAGAGTGCCTTGTCCCAGAGTGGTGACAGAGGCCACAGGAGGTTTTGAAAGGGTCATGGCTGTGCCATGTACCAAAATGGAGGCGACCACACCAGATTCCAGAATGGTGGCAGCATAGAAAAACTGTTCCTCACAATCAGTTTCAGAGAGCTCAGCGATCCAGGCAGTCGACTCCTACAGCCAAGAGAGAGGAAAGTCTGGCCACTGCTCCAGCCTGCAGTGGACCTTGGCAACATCCACATGGTGCTGGTTTTAAGCACAAAAAAAGCCTAAGGCAGCTTCCGCCTTGCCTGCAGAGAGCAATGTGTAAAGATGTAAGGGTGAAGCCAAGGAACATAGATCATCCAAAGGAAGCTATGGAAGTTAAGACCTCTGAAAGTGCCGTGGGGGTGGAATCACTCAAGACTTTTGGAGCTTGTAACCAGGTTGCTTCAGATGCTGAGCAGAGAACTCCAGGACTTAATGTTTGCCCTGCTGGATTTTGGACTTGCTGTGGTTCCAATGCTTTGTATTCCTCTGTTTGTAACTTTTGGAATGGTAATGTTTATCTTGTGCCTTTATATGTTGCAAGTGCTTAACCTCATTTTCATTTGTACAGGGGGTTACAGTTAAGAGTTTGCCATAGATCTCAGGGGAGATTTGGGACTTGGACTTTTCAACAGTGCTGAAACTGTTAGGACTATGACAACTCTTGAAGAGGGACTAAACGTCTTTTATATTAAAGATGTACATGAGTCCTTGGGGTCCAGGGGTGGAATGTATTGGGTGATATACTATGTACCCCCAAGTCCTCATATACTTTTAATTCTTTTTTTTTTTTTTTTTTTTTTGTGATCAAACTCACAGCCTTGTGCCTGCCAGAGAGGTGCTTAAGCTGCTGAGCCAAACTCCCAGCCCTCTCATATACTTTTGATGGAGCTGAATCTAGCACAAGGATTGGCACTGTGAGTGCCGTACCTGCCCAGGGGTGGAGCCGACATACAATGTAAGGGAAGGCGGGTCTTCCTCTTGCTCACCTCCACACTTCTGCCTCCTCTCTAGCCAGCATGCCTTGCTGCTTGTGGCCACCATGAATGGCTGCCCTGCCATGCCACACTGCCTTGGAGCCAACTAAGTGTGGACTGAAACTCCCAAGAAACTGTAAGAAATAAACCTTTTCTTCCCTAATTTTGGGCATCAGGTATTTTGTCTTGGCAAGGAGTGAAAAGTAACTAAGACCGGATAAGATGTATGCATGCATAACTAAAATAGTGTATGATGTATGCCTGGTGAGTGATTTCAACAATTGCTTTAATAGCACAAAAGTAAGAGTCAATTTTTGGCTAGACTGCTTAGGGAAGGCTTGTAAAGAAGAGGTGAATTTGAGGTAATTTTTCAATATGTAAAACTTGATGGACTTAAAGGATATTTAAAATTTTAAAGTCATTCTGTGTTGCATTCAGAATGTGTTCATCTTCCAAATGCTTTTCCCTCCTATCTCCTTCTCCAGTCTGGTTTTTGGACATCCTAAGAGCTAACGGTTAAGTCTGCAGAGCAAACCCTCTCAGAAATGAAGGTTCTCATGGGTTCAAAGCAGAGAAACAGTATGAAAGAGGATTTCCTATCATGTCAGTTAGTTGAGAAGGAGGATTGATAGATATTATGCACTACTATGCAACTCCTTTTCCAGCTTTCCTTTACATAGCTAAAGAGGTGAGGCAGGAAGCATTACTCACAGAGAATGTTTCTTTTTTGTTGAACAAGATACGAATAGAAAAGAAATTCTCTCATCCTCATTCAGAAAACAATGAAAGAAACCTGTGAAACACCTTTAACAAAAGATAGAAGTTTGCCTGTTCCAAAAGCAAAAAGAGTATGACATTGTATGGGTTTGATCCTGTGTCCCCTCAAGGCCTCTTGTAATCTGGACAGGGCTGAGTCTGGCTGTGAATGGTTTGTTGTCTGGCACTGGAATTGGTGATGTGAGCACCGCACCCGCCCAGGGGTGGAGCTGGCATAGAGTGTAAGGGTGAGAGGAAGGCGTGTCTCTCTCTCTCGCACGGGTTTGCCTTGCTGTTTCGTGGCCACCATGAATGGCAGCCTTGCCATACCATGCTGCCTTGGAACCAACAAAGTATGGACTGAAACCCCTGAGAACTGTAAGAAGTAAACCTTTCCTTCCCTAATTTTGGGCATCAGGTATTCTGTCTCAGCTATGAGTGAAAAGTAACTAAGACAGACATCATTGTAATCAAGTTGCTAATAATATTGCCCAAAGGAAAAAATGATTTTATATGGTTAAATCAGTGGATACAGAAATATGAATTTTCTATTTGGAAAGAGAAAGCTAGATGGGGACAGGGAGAGAGGGAAGAGGGGAACGGGAAAGAGAGTGGTTGGTAGGTAAATGTTTAACAAGTCAGGAGTGGGAGAGACTGGAGGCTGCACTTTGCAATACAGTACTTGTTGACATTCGTGGTGTGCATACACCTACTATGGCCTATTTCAAGCCATCAACATGACATAACCAAACAGAAAGTTGAGAAGAGATGGGCACAATTGATTCAGAAGTTGGTTCAAGTTCACTCCAGCACACCTGTGGAGAAGGAAGCACTGAAAAATGAAAATTTGAGCATTTAAATTTCTGGTAAGGATGTTGTTGGAAGTAGGCAGAGACGGTGCACCTGTATGCAGGTCAGTGGCTCCTA
>RJWM01035997.1:0-18306 GCA_004363535.1 Dasyprocta punctata | reverse complement strand
TTGAGATAATAATATATTTTCATTATGCATGCTATGTAGAGGAAACAAAAAATGCAAAAGAGCATCAGAACTATACATCACACTTCAGATTAAGTGACTGCTTATGTTAATACCTCAAATGCTACATTTTTTCAGCAAATATATGCTTATACATTGAACTGTGAGTATAGTATATAAGGGGAAAAGAGGAAAAGGTTCATGAACTCATAATAAATTATATTGTGTTGGAGAAGACAATCCATGAATGTAATCTTTATTGGGATAAACTCCTTAAAAGAAATAAAAACAGGTGATGTAACAGCAAGGAATTCTTGTGGAAAGTTACTTTAGATAAGAAAATGATAAAACATCTCCCGGCTGTGGGACTATTTAACACAAGCCCTGTATGATTAGGCAACTGTGGGACTAATGTAAACATTGTAGGCATGTGGGAAGACAAGCAAAAAATCCTCACATGGTAGAGTTGAGATATTCTAGGAGCAGGAAGATGCTGATATTTTCATATTACTATAAGACAAAAGACATGTATTGACTAGAGATGAAGTTGGAATTACAATTAGGGGCTGTGTCGTAGAGGCTGATATGCACCATTTTGAGAAATTTGGTTTTATACCAAATGTATCATATTGAAAGGAGAAAGTGACAATACTAAAATTTACATGCAGAAAGAATATTCAGACCTCAAATACTTCATTTTGTCAAACCAAACAATGGGTTTAATATCACACTTTCTCTTATGAGAGCATGTAATAGCCACAATGGATTTAATTTTTATTTGTTAAGTATGTTTGGACTATGGTCCAAAAGAAAGCTCTCAACTGTGAATACTAGAACAAAGGCTATGCAAATGGAATAACAGAGACTTTAAGATGAAGGCAATATTCAATAATGTCACATTTCATGCTTTATCTGCCAACTGAATATTTATGTAAAAAAGTTGATTTCAATGCAGGGTAATTCAATCTAATAAATTCCTGAATGCATGCTATTTTACCTGTTGTTCTAAGGAATCAAAGTTTAATATGAGAGAGTTCCCTTTTTTCCTTTTCATTTTATGAAAAAATAAATCTTCATAACCAGGTATTAAGAGAATAACAATAGTTTCTGCATTGTGTATCATTATCTTCAAAATAGTTACTGAGTATAAGACCAAAAAGATTTTTACAAAAAAGAAACAGATAATAACACAAACTTTCTTTTCAATGGACGAAGATAAACTTTTAGTATATATGAAAGAAATTAGCACATATATTGAAATATTTTTAAAACAATGGAGTATGTTATTTGGAGAAGTATTAGAAATATATATATATGTATATAATATTTCTTATGTGATTTATCACATAACAGAAATCATAGATATTTTGAGCTTATTTGGCTTATTTCACTTACTATCTTTTCAAAAAAAATCTAAAAATATAATGGAGTACTACTCAGCCATAAAGAAGGATAAACTGGAGACTTTTATAGGTAAATATGTGAAACAAATCAGACCCATATGTGTGTAGAGAACCACCTGGATGACTGTTCTTGAAAGAAGAGCAATTATATCCATTTTGGATAAACTTGTCCCTATCTCTGTGTATTGATATATACAGAGCTGGTTAGGCCATTTCTTTGTCCCTTTCACTGGCTTAAAGTGGGATGTAAATTGGGATGGCCAAGGAGCTAATGTGTCATCTTTGAAGCAAGGTGACAGTCGAGTTTGCCACTCAGTGACTCCCAAAAAACATGGCTGAGCCAGGCAGGATGGAGAACTATGTTCCATGCACTGTATGCTGTGAGCTGGGACCGAGCCTTGAGAAAGAGGCTATGACTTCCCAGGGAAGAAAAGATTGTACATCAGAGCTGACACACCAACCCCAAAACATTAGATACTACCTCAGCTGTGTTATGCAAGTTGCTCTCTCTGCATAGAGCAGAGGTGATCAGGCCTCCTGCCTCGCCCAGCTCAGGGCAGTCACGTACTTTCTGCCACTCCTGCTGCCACTCATCCCTGAGCCATTCCCCTCATGGAGAGTTAATAAAACCCAGGTTGAGCCTTGGGTCATGGCCTTTGTTCTGGTGAACCACCATCTTGGCTGGACTTAGGACCCCTTGGTTCCCCATAAGTAAAATTATGTCTTAGTGTCTTTATTCTCACCTTGGGCTACACTGGTAGTGGTAGATTGGAATTAATCTATTGGAATTTCAATAATGTTTCCATGTGATTACAAATATAAACTCCCCGGGCAGAGTGGAGGACTGGGAAGGACTCTCTATATATGTGTAAACATAGTATTGTTTCATTAGTGTGAGAAACTGAATGAATAAATAAGATCCAAAATGCATAATAGATATTGTGAATTGGAAAGAAACTGTTCAAAAGAAAAGGGAAACTGTGATTGAGGAAAGGGGAAAGGAAGAAAGGGAAAAAGAAAAAAAACATATATGTATACACAAGATGGTTAAAATAGTTATACAGCTAGTTTCTCTTAGTTCATTGAAAAGAAAGATTTGTGCTGATATTGTTTGGACAAGATAATGCCTATATCTTGCACTCTGAATAATTACTATGAAGACAACAATATGTAATATATTAGGTAATGCAACATTTCTACCAAACTGTTTGGAAACTGTTTCATTATTTTTATCTTTTTTCTCTTTAAAAAAAAACAAAAACAAAAAACAAAAAACAAAAAACCTTAAAAAACCGGCCCGTAAGAATGTGGGGAAAAAGGAACTCTACAGCATTGTTGATGGGGCTGTGAACCAGTACAGTCACTATGGAAATCAGTGTAAAGATGCCTCAAAAAATAAAAGTAGAAATTCCATTTTAAAGAAATTTGGAGTCCAATGTTTGGAGACAAGCCGCAAAACTGAATGTATTGAGCAGAATGTACTTAAAGTCAAAAGACATTTCCTTTCCTCTTTTCCAAGTTCTAACTCTACAACTAATTTATTACAGGAATTTAATCAGGATGTTCCAGGATCAGCTTAATTTTAAAATACCAAGGATAAGAGATCCCTCCCTTGACTCAGAAGTCATTATCTAGACTTCTGCTTTCAGCTTAAATGAAGGAGATAGATTCTCCTTTCAGTTTCTTCCATGTTGCAATTATTTTCTCGAGAGTAAATGTATCTGGAAAAAAATCTTCTGTAATAGCTACATGACACACATTTTACCACCCTAAATAGATTGGAGTTATCAACTAAGCAATGTAATTCTATGGCATTATAGTTTGTAGGTTGGTGAAGAATAGGTAAAATAGTATTGCAAAATTGAATGTATTCTAAGTTTACCGCATCAAGGCAAAAATACGTATCCTTCAAAAAATATAGACATTTTACTAATTAAATATAAGTGTGCAATTTTTTAAACAGTATTCACAAACAAGTACACATATACAATTCAGTATTACCAGGCAAACACACGATTTTCAGAGATAGAAAGGAAATCAATTGTTTGAAAATAGAAATCAGTTGTTATACAAGGGATGAGATAATACTGACTGATTCATTTTCTACCCTAAAAATGTCTATCTCATTATTTCTCTCAATTATAAATTTTAAATACCATTTCTCTTCAGGAAGACCCTATTAGATTATTACTTTGATTATGAAATGTTCATTTAGGATTTTCATGTTTAAACTGCAAAAAAATGTATTTACAATCTATACAGTACAAGAGGTTCTAGAACATAAATATTCACCATTATGATTTAAATAAAAAGTGGACTTTAGGAGATTTCCAAATTGTTTCCAGAAGATATCCTCAAAAAATTTAAGTGGCTTAT
Organism: Dasyprocta punctata; assembly: GCA_004363535.1. Classification (NCBI taxonomy): domain Eukaryota; kingdom Metazoa; phylum Chordata; class Mammalia; order Rodentia; family Dasyproctidae; genus Dasyprocta; species Dasyprocta punctata. Next base: position 14,530 of record RJWM01035997.1, on the reverse strand, counting down.
AGTTGTGTCTATAATAAGCTTCTTTTTATACATGAAAAACCTCACAAGGGCTATTATATACACATTTTAGGAACTGGCATTATTATTTTAATGATGAGGCACCACTTTTAAGACACTGAAATAAGGAGAGTAGTTAATTTGTTGAATCACTGCTCAACTCAAAGAAATTACTAACATTTATATGCAACAATCTTTTGCTTAAAAATGTTTACTGTTGAGTAGCATAGGAAGAAAACCCTCTCTACTGTTCTTACATGCATGGCATGTATCAGTGCAAACACAGGAACTAACTGTACACCTAACAGCACTAGCATGAAGAACATGTACACACACACACTTGTGTGCAGTTTTGTTTGTTCTGCATTTCAGTTTATTTATTAAGCCACAATTTCTCTGTTGTTTGCTTGTATCATGAATGAAAATACTGTACATTCACTTTCAGTCACATTGGTTGTTTTCAAGCCTCTGGAATATAAAACATTGAGTATGGGAATGATATAGTTTATTCCTAAATAACTGCCATCAGGAATGTTTATTTTTCCACATTCCATCTTCCATCTAGGTTCTAAAACTCTATTGAAGCATTTTGCTTTTCTTCATAAGGCCTATTAAAAATTCTACTAAATGGTGGTCTTTTATTCTAACCCATGGCTTGAATACATACTATTTTGAATATCATGTAACACTGAGCATCCCCTAGAGAAGCAGACTGAGAATGAGAGAAAGTAACACAAATACAACACACTATCTATACCTCCAGCAGCTGCATAGTGAGACTGCACGACACTAAGTGAAACAGGCTCCAATTTACGTAGTCAGCAAGTATTTACTCAGCGGCTATGATGATTCAGGCTCTGATCTATGCACTTTACATGCATAATTTCTTCCTTGATGAAGATTACAATTTACCTTTATGTTAAGTTCTGGCTGCTCCACTGAATGACGGAGCAAATATCATTTAGCCCCTCTCTATGTCATTTTTTCCCCATTTTAGAAATCAGTGTAATGATACTTTCAAAAGTAAGTATGAGAATTAATGTGAAAGTCATTAGTTTTAAGTACTAAATGAATTGGCAGTTTTAAAATTGTTTTTGATGTTTTTCTTCTAATTTTTTAACTAGCTGAATTTTCTGTGTCACCAACGAGTAAAATTCTTGAATTCAGAAACCATGAACATAGGGTTTTTAAGCAGTTTGAGTCATGTTATTGTTCACCCAACAAATATTGATGAATCTAGTAGGCTTTATCAAATCATAAAATAGAAATATTTGTTTCCTAAAAAATCTGTAGAATGATTGTTAACCAGACTTAGTGGAAAAGTCCAAAATTTCTTTAATTTTTTTTCTTAAAAATGATCAAGAAGATGTAAGTGCAGATGACTAGTTGGTCCCATTGGTAAATTATGCATTTTTCAGCCCTGAGGATCAAACTCAGGGTCTTGTGCATGCTAGGTAAGTGTTTGCTCATTACATTATACCCAGCTCATCTGTCAGGTGTATTGATAGTCCAATGACATATCAATACTCTGATGATAATGACTACTGCTTAAACCAGGCCACCTCTATATTGTCTATGGCTGGCAAATGTATACAGACACTTCAAAACTAAAGAATCTTTACATAATGACTCATCAGAAGTCAAGGAATCAATTTCAGAGGCTCCTTTTGGCCTTTTGGTTTGTTCCCAGATTCAGTAGACATTACACAAAGATTAGGTCATGTGACTATTTTTGTATATGAGAAAAACAGGATAATTTATAATTTAATCTAACCTAGATTACAAATGCATTCTTTCTCATTATTTGCTCAGTAGAAACTCAAGTAAAATGAGTCAAAGCAAATTTGCATTTTGTAGAAAGGAAAAGCAAGCTATCTGAGTCTTCTATTGACTGTTCAAAGTGATTAAATAGATCTCCAAAAATAGTCTATTGGCCATAGACCAGGGATTCTAAAAACTTCCACGCAAATCATTTAATTTGCATAAGAGTCACATTCTTTTTGTGGCTCCATATTCTAATTTCAGCGGTGCTTAATGTATGTTACAGACAGAACAAGAAAAATGGCTACACTTTTCTTCTAACCTTGCTCCCTCTTCCATATTTACTGCTTTCATTCCTTCATATTTTCTGTACTTTTTATGTATCGAGACACTTGTAGTCAAGAAGTTTAACATATATCATTATGTGCTTAGAAGTATTGTTAAGTGGATTTCTTGTTCGCTCATTTATTCACTAAGCATTTGACAGTGCATAGTATGCACTTAGTACTCTGATACACACTGGACACCTCAGACAGAAGAATAGCAGGCTAGATTGAGTACAGGCTCCCATGGAATGTACACTGTAGACAACAAAAATATAAGCATCCAACTAAATAAAACAGGATACTGTCTTAGATAATGACAATTCTAGTGAAAAAGCATAACGTATTGGATAGTGACTATTTGGGAGAGACTGCTTTAGTTAGAATGATCAGGAAACACCTTCCAGGGGTAACAATTACAATTAAAGAAATGATGAGAAAGATCAATAAAAAGCATTTGAACTCATAAAAATAACTCAAAATAGATTATGATCTACATTTAAAATCCAAAACTATAAGACATCTAAAACCTAACACAGGAGATAATATAGGTGAACTCAGGTTTGGTGATAATTTTCTTATATACAGCACAAAAACAATAATCCATGAAAGAAAAAAATTGATAGACTGGGCTTTATTCAAAGGATAAACTTCTGCTTTGCAAATGGTATGTTAAAAGAATAAAAAGATAAGTCATTGCTCTGGGGAAAATAGTTACAAAAAAATGTACCAGATAAAGGAATTATATCTAAATTGTACAAAGAAATCTTAAAACTTAAAGTTAAGAAAAAAGAATACAATTAAAAATGAGAAAATGTTCACATAAATACAATCAAAGGAGATACAGATGAAAAATAATCACAGGGAAATAATACTCCATATCATACGCCACCAGAAAACTACAAATTAAAGCAACAATAATGCAGTACACCTATGAAAATGGCAAACATTCACAACAGACAATAGTAAACAGTGGCAGGGATGTGAAGCCAACAGGAACTCTCATTTTTTGTCAGTGACAAGCCAAAATGCTAAGACCATTTTAAAAGACAGTACTTATAAAATTAAACATCCTCTTACCCTAACATTCTTACATAGTGCTGCTTAGTATCCCATGCAAAGGAACTGATGGCTTATGTCCACACAGAAGCCAGCACATGGGCATTAATAACTACCTTTTTCATAAACATCAAAACATGGAAGCAACCAAAATGTCCTTCAGTGGGTGAATATATGAACATACCATTCATACAATGGAATATCATTGAGCTAAAATAAATGAGCTATTAAGCTGTGAAAAGACATGAAAGAATTCTAACTGCATATTGCTTAGTCTAAGAAGTCTGAAAAGGCTACATAGTGTATTATTCCAATAATGTGAAACTTCGAAAAATGCCAAAAAAAAATACAGTGGATAGATCAATGATTGCCAAGGGCTCAGGAAGAAGAGAGCAGCACTACATAGGTAAGGCATGGGAAAATTTGGGGGGAGTGAAACTATCCTGCAAGATATTGTAAAGATGGATATATGATATTAAGTACTTGACAAATTGCATTAAACTGCAGAACACAAAAAAGGATTCCTAACACACAGAAATAGCTTCAGTTAACAATTTATCAGCATTCACTTATCAATTATAATAAATGCATTACGCTAATGTAAGATGTTAATAATCATGAACATTATATAGCAGGTATGGAGAGGTGGGGAAGAATATGTGTATGTAAACCATAATTTCTGCCTAATTTATGTTTTTTTGTGCAATAATAGAGTTTGTTTTTCACAAAGCCATTAGAAAACCTTTGGGTAAGGGAAGGACATTCTAGGTGAAAACATCCAGAATGATAGCACAAGTGCACTTGCTGCTACATAGAAAAGAGAAGGGAGGAAAAAAATGAGGGAGAGATGAGGTCCTGATGGTTCTTGAAGGTCATGAGAATTCTTTAAATTTATTCCAGGTGCAATGAAATACTACTCTGAGATTCCATATTAGAGATTTGATTTGATTTCTCCAAGAACCACTGAGGCTGCTTGGAGAAGCATGGATGCAGGTGATACGAGGTGGATTACAGGCAGGGAGAGGGTGTGAGCAGGAACAGGAGGTAGTGTTGATAGTCCATGCAGTCATGACCATTTCTGTAGCTAAAACATTTTCCAACTCAGTTTTTTGTTCATAATTCTGATAGATGCCACTTTGTGCTTAATTTTGTAGTATGGACTCAATAACTCTGATAAACTGCTCACAGATCTCTATTGCTAGTTTAATTATATTTAGGATGTCAGTGAACAAAATATTTCCAAGTGTGTGTGAGTATAAATCAAACACATTAGAATACAAGTCTTTATAGGATGAGAAATTTTGAAATGTATAGATACAAATGTTTATGCTATCGTTTCTGGATTTAATTGAACACTACTTATTTTTGCATATTGTTATGGCTTGTGTCTAGATGGTCTCCCAAAGCCTCATGTGGTCATAGGTAGAGCATTTTAGAGGTGGTTGGATCTAGAGTGTGTGACACTAAGACTGATTTATGATGCAATGCTAAGATCAAGGACACTAGGAATAAGGGTGTGAGAGCTATATGCCCTAAATAGCCTACATAAAATATACAAGATAAAAAGAGCTGTGGTCTTCCATTGTTGCTTTGCTACCTTCTGCCCACCATGAACTGTTTCTCCTCTGCAATGCTTCTCTGTCATTCCACCCTTCCTCACAGTTAGCCAATTATAGACTAAAACCTTTACACACTGTGAACTAAATAAACTTTTCTCCCTTTAACTTTGGGTGCCAGATACTGTATCTCAACAAGAAAAAAAAATAAGACTCATGCCTTCTCATTTTGATTTTAGAAGTTAAAAATCTTCTGGAGAAGTCAACCTGAGGGAATTTAGCTTGCAACTCCCAAATCAACACTCTTTGTAAGCAAGTACTGAAGAATTGTCCATATGCTGATGTTAAGCATGAAAGAACCTGGATTATCCTTTGTTTGTAGTTGTGCAGCTGTAATGCAATTCTGATGTATTCCATAGCCACTAATGACTCAACACCTGGGACCTTCAGGTAGAACAGCCAAGGTTATTTTGTAATGTGATGCATTAAAACAAAGCAAGATCTCCCAAGTATGTGAAAGTACTGTGGAATTACAAAATGGATACAAAAACATATGCTTCTATCAAGTACTCAGAAAATAAATGATCTCATTGCCATAGACCCACACATTCACACACACACACACACACACACACACAGAAATGTTTATAGAAAAACTTACAAACTACACAAAGCAGGTAAAGATATAAATAAGCAGTAATTAAGAATTCACTGGAGAGGATAGGTGTGACGATTCTGCTGAGTCAAGAAGCTGCACTGCAAATGTGAAATTTATGCATGTGTGGAGCCATATACCTCTGCCCTCCGTGAACTTATCAATCAGGAACAAACTTTCAGTGAAAGATGAATGAGTTCTAGGGGTCTAATGTACATTGTGATGACAACAGTTGATAATATATACAAAAATTCGCTAACAGAGTAGAACTTCACTGTTTTAAAAGAAAAAATGGTGATAGCATGAAGAAATGTTAATTAGCTTGACTGTAATAATAATTTCACAATGTATGCACTTATCAAAACACTATATTACATGAATTAAATACACACTGTGTATTTGTTAATTATCCCCTAATAAATCCAACAAAAATAAAATGAAATAACATGACAATAAAGAAAACTAAATAACATTTGCATTCTTTTTAAAAAAAGCATATCAAAACTGTTGATTCACAATATCAAATCAGGAATGATTACAGTACAGAAAATTGTTTACACAGCATAGCACTACATTGTTAATCATTTGATATTTCTTTATTGCAATTGCTTATACTTATTATCATTTAAGTGTTTACTAGAATCAAATAGTTTTGGAGCCAGATAAGAACTTGAGATTACGTAATCAAGTTTGTTCCCATACTTTAGATAAAAACACTAAGAATGAAGGAAAAAAAATACTGACTGTGAAATTGCTAAAATTTTTATTATCTTAACATGACTCTATTAAAATAGTATTGCCCTAAGAAAATATTTAGTGACCAGTTTAAGTATAGCATGAGAATCATGAACAGTTGAATTATTCCAGTCAATTTGTTGTGGCTGCTGTTTTTGAGTAGTTGAAATGGAAATGTCACTTTATCAAGACAATGATAAAAGAAAGATCACTTTGTTCAAAGTTCTTGACACTCTATTAAAAATGTGCTATGCAATGTATCAATGACTATAATCGTTACATACTGAAAGCAAGTGTTAATAAAAATGAAAAATTAATAAGTGCACATCAAGTTAAAATCAATCATTGGGAATTTTGTATGATGCCACTATACCAGCAGCACAGTTAAAAATCAGTTATTGTATATGGCAGATAATTCAAGAGACTTTTCAAAATAGTACATTTTTTAGCATAAAAATTCATTCAAGAAATTGATTTCAAATGTTTTATCTGGCCTTATTTCTTATTTCCTTGAACATTACATTTCTTCATTTTATCATTTACGTATTTATTTAGAGACAGGGTCTCCCTATGTAGTTCAGGCTGTCCTCTAACTTATTATGTAGCCTAGGCTGTCCTCAAACTTGCAGTGATTCTCCTGCCTCAGCTTCCCAAGTACCGGGATTGCAGGCATGCACCACCAGGCTCAGCTATTTTCTTGCTTTAAAGATACTTTGAAAGGAGTCTTTTTTGTATGATAAGCAGAGGATACTAAAATCAGGGCAAATTTTAAATATAGAAACTGGCAAAAAATAAGGAATACTGTAGAAGGATAATAATGATAAATTCAATAGATTATTTAATGAATATTATACATATTGTCTAATTACATAAATAATGTTTCTATTATTACACCTTACTGTTGAAAAGAGAGTAAGATAAAATTTTCTTTTATTCATGACAAAAATAAACGACTCCTTTTTACAGGGATGCAGACCTGTCTCATAATTCAGCATATGTCTTGAATTAGAGAGACACAGAGAGAAAGAGGAGGGTAGGGAGGGAGGGAGAGAGAAACAGAGACAGAGACAGAGAGAGACGGGGAGAGAGAGATTCTTTGTAGTTTTGTAAAATCGCGTCTGTGGTCTTGTGGGAATTTCAGGCAGGAATTCAGGGAGACTCCCAAATTTTCCACACTCGGGTTCCAGCAGAGTCAAAAGTGAAAGAGCTAAACTGTATGCCAGACTGGAGAGAGAGTGACAGAGGGAGAAAGAGGAAGAAATGGGAAATATTCCAGGAGATCTTTGAACTCCGGATCAAGGACACAAGGTCTAGAGAGAATGCTGGGAGTCGGCTTGGAGAACCAGACATAAAAGGGGTCCTCAGTATCAGAAGAAATCCATGTACAGATGGCAAAACAGATGAAATAGCTGACTTTTTAATGGACAGGAGTGAAGTTAAAATAAATGAAGGGCTAAGTTCTTACTCTTTTCAGTTTCGTCTTTATTTTACTTGTCTTTTTTGGGGAGCTTGGCTTGAACCTCAGTCTGTGTGTGTTTTTATTAATCTTTTGTGCATCCGCCAGCTCTTAGTATCTCCAAGCTTTTGTGGGCTGTCTTCCTTAGCATTAGCTTTCTTTAAATATTCTGAAATTTTGTCTTTTGGATTCATTTTAATTTGTGATTCCTTCTTCCTCAATCTACCTTTCTCTTTCTTTCCTATGCTTCCCTTTTCCTTCTAGCTGTTCTATGGTCACCTGGTCCTGTGAGGTCTCTGTTTGGAACTGGGTATTAAATGACACTCTGAACCTATTATCCTGATGTGAGATCAAATCTGTCACGGATGCTGTCTTGTTTTAACCCATTTGTCTCTGAGCCAATGAGATGTGAAACAAATGGGTTTTGCATGTACATTTTAGTGAAGCATCTGGCTGTTCTGGGCACCGAGAGTAAAAAACAAAATGTGTCTAACATGCTTTGTGATGTTGAAGAATCAGTAGCTCTGATCTTAAGAGCAGACCTGTGGAAGTGAATTTGAATTCTGTGTAAAGGTTTGACTCCCCCTGACCATTAAAGAAGTAAATTTGGATTCCAAAGTCTCATTCATGCATAGGAAACAGGTTACCTAGGCCTGCCTAAGGCAACTTTATGGAAACCCTCAGTGAAAATAAAGAAAAGAAAAAGAAGTTGAAGATATGGAGTAGATTCCTGGTGTTCAATAATAAGACATGGATATGCATCCATCCTTCCACATACTTAGTCCAACATTTACTACAAATCTATAGTTGCAGAGAGTGGAAAGACATTAATTGGAATTCAAGGAATATCTCAAACAATAAATGTTAACCAAAATTATATGTGTATATATATATATATATATATATATGAATATATATGTGTGTGTGTTTTCTATATGATGAGTTTTTAAAGTCAAGCACTAATTCATCTTTTTTTCTTATAGGTTTGTACCCAGTCATCAAACACTAAATATCTATTGGGAGAGGTATTTGGGAAGATGAAAAATCCACTCACAAATATGATACAGCTTCTTCTCTCAAGAGGCTTTTAATGTACTAGAAGTGTACATTAAAGCATAGACTATGAAACAAAAGTCAATGAGCCTCAGATTAATCACTAAGGAATCTGTTTTTGAGGGGGGCTATGATATAATATGCCACTACTGTCATAACACATTATTCTTCTGAGATAGATGATGAAAGTTTTAAGAGATTTCCTTACGTACACATTAAAACTTATTTGTGTTTAAGTTCAGTGTAAATTATAAAATTAAATGATGTCTTTTCACATGGAGGGGGGGTTCTCACAGGGCAGTTCTTTTTACCTCCAAAATAGCTTCCTTCTTCTTGCCATTTTCTGAAGCAGTTCTGGAAGTCCTCTTTCGGGAATGTCTTTAGTTACATTGTCCAGGCTGCCTTCATGTCCTGGATTGATTCAAAACATTTACTTATATGTTCATTTTAACCTCGAGGAAGAGCCAGACATTGTGTCAATGAGAGCTAATGAGAAAGATGGATCAGAACACACAATAATGATTTTTGGAGCCTGTCTTTCTGTTGGTGGTACTCGCCAGCAGTGTTCACTGTATTTTTGACCACGTCTCATAAAGACACCTAGAAAACGACTTTTAGAATTGCTTCAGAAAGTAGTAATAATGAAGGGATAAGTGTGTTAAACACAGGAAGGCATGTTTTGAGCGAGATTAATGGCAGTGTATCTGCTATGGCTTGTATCCAGATGCTCCTCCAAAGCCTCATGCACTCATAGGCAGAGCTTTTTGGAGGTGACTGGATCTAAGGTGTGGATTCAGTATGTGATGCTGGGATTAAGGGTGTGTGGATTAGTCCGCTGATTAAAATCAGCATAGTCCTGAGTGGCACCACCCTTTAAAGACAAGTAGCCTGGGTGGAACATAAAGGAACAGAAGGCAGGCAGCCCTGCTGCTCTGGCTCCTGCTGCTTGCTGCCTTCCGCCTGCGCTGCTAAGCCATGGGCTGTTCCACCTCTGCGCTGTCTCTGCCTTGGAGCCAGCCGACTATGGACTGAAACCCCCACAACTGTGAGCTACAATAAACCTTTCCTCCTTTAACTTTGGGTGTTGGGTATTTTGTCACAGAACAAGAAAAGTAACTAAGACTATCTTTTATGGTAGCAAATTTTCCAATTTCAATGATCACCATAGTCTTCAATAACATCCCAGTTAAAGAATGGAAATATACATTGGATAAGAGAAACTGTTTAAAGCATGAAAATAATCAGCTCCATTAGTCAGTAGGAGAGATTACTTTGATAAAAAATAGAAATTTAGTGGTACTATTTATCAGTGACTAACAGGATTAGTAGTTATAATACCTCCCCAAATGGTAATAAATCTTTATGTAACAATTTAAAAAGTTATCAAAAGTTAATTTTGATTATATTCCAAAAAATTTTAATAATGTAAAAGTTTACTTATGATAATTGTTTCTCTTTCTGGTATTTTAATTTATGAGCACTACTTTACATAATTATGTCATATCTTTTTTACCTCTGAACAGAACTTCATAAACTACTAAGCTTAGTTTTTTAATTTCTGCATAAACATGGAGAATAATTTAAAAATCATATGCATAGTTATTTAAAATTTTTTTTCAAAATTTAAGCTTATCGTTAAAGAAGCGACATGCTGAGTGAACTGAAAATTCTATTAATTAGTTACACACTAGTAAGTAAGTCTTTAATCCCAATACCAATTAAATCTATTTATAATTACATGGCAGCTGATAAATAATAGGTCATGTTTCCAATTTTCATATGGATTCTGATCCATAGTGCTATATGTTAAAAAAAGTCATTTTAAATACATCCAATTTAAATATTTTATAGCCTGAAGATATATATATATATATATATATATATATATATATATATATTACCTGGCTGGACAGATTCCCAAGAAAGCTATCACAATAGGAGTTTGTGTGACACAGACTACATTATGACTAAAATTACAAAAGTATTTATAAATGGTTGTGAAAGTTCTAAATTTGAAGTTTAGAAACATTAGATTTTCACATTAAATTTCTTTTTCTCCTTTTTGTTTTTTGTTTGTTTGTTTGTTTGGCTTTTTGAGACAGGGTCTCATTATATAGTTCAGGCTGGCCTTGAGCTCACTTTGTAGCCCAGATTGGTCTCAAACTCACAATGATCCTCCTGCCTCAGCCTCCCCAAGTGCTGGGATTATAGGCATGAACCACCACACCCAGCTCACATTAAATTTCTTGTTTTTCCATCAGATATGTGTCTTGGGGTAAAACCTGACCCAGACCCTACAGAAACTGTGAAGATCTTAGGAATTTCTCATTTGAATTCTACTGGCTTAGAGAAATCAGTATTTGGGAATCCTAAAAAGAGATCACAAATGCAACGAGAGAACCTTCAGAGAAGGGGTAAGGAACGAGCCCTATTTCCTATTGCTAATCCCGTGCCATTTCCTGTGGCCAAAACAAACCGTACATAGTTTGATATTTTGTAATTCCATTTTAAAAACCACTTCCTTTAACTTAGGAAATTATTTGCCTATTTATACTGATGCATGTGATTGGTGAACTCTAAAGGTACTAATTAGCATATAAATAAGTATAAACAATATAATCATAAGCTCCTAAACAAGAAATGATGTATATAAATACGTAAACTAGACAGTAGGAACATATAATGTATGGGCTCAAATTAACTGTTTGCAATTTACTATAATGTTTTATGTGATTATCTATAGGTTGACAATATTACAAAAAGATAACTTATTATACTCATCAAAATAGAGGATGAATTAATAATTCACCTTAACATAGAACACAAGGCCAGGTTCTATAGATTTATTCTGTAATCCACAGATTGTAAAACTTGACAATAACAAGGGAGTCAAGTTTATCCAAAGCAAACCACTGTGCTTTGAGAATATCTTGTAAATAAATATGGGCAAACTTATGTAAGATAACCAACTCTTTTGTTCAAATCTTCATGTCTCAGAGGGTTTCTGAAAAGATGGGAAGCACTTAATACCAGGACTTTGTTCCTTGATTATTGATACCACTTAGAATGATGCTCTTTTTGGTTCTCTTTTCTATAAAGAGATTGATTAAGACCCATTTATCACTATAGAGAGACAAATATTTCAAGGTACTAAATCAGATTTCTAGGTTTTTCCCTCTATCTTCGGTCTTTCAACACTCAGTTAACACTTCAATAAATTTGGGTGAGGCCTCAGGCTCCTACAAAGAATTTTTTAAACATGCTTTTCATTATGATCAAAAACATTTATCTTTCCAATTATTGATTTTTTTCCCAAGTCCTAAGCTTAAGTAAATTCAGTTTTACTGATCAGTGAGTCATTCTTGAGAACTTATTATTTTCTCAGCAGGATGAAATAATCAGTGTAGGGCTGTGTCCACCTGAATGGTGGCTAATAGATCACACTTAGGCTCTGATTAGAAGGTACTATGTATGTTCTGACAGAAGTCATCACATATTCTGTAAGTATTTTTAATTTAGAAGGCCTATATATTTGAATTATGATGCATTCATGAAATACAGATTTTGCAATATTTTTGCTTGCTAGGGATTTACTTTCTTATTTATGATATAAACTTGTTTATGTGTTATATGTTTATCTTCTCATAGCTAACAATTAAGGAGTCTCTATTATTTAAAATAAGGGAAAATGCACTTACATGTTTTGATTGTTTTTATGTGAAAAAAATATTTTGGTAGATTCATCATTAAAGTTCAGAGGTTCCTTACTGGTCAGGAATTAGAAATTTTAAAAGACGCAAAATTCAAGATAATTTGATATAGGTCTCTGAAGGTGAGAAGAAAACAACTTTGAAGTTTCCCCTCTTAATATAGGTGAATGAGAAATTGATAGGCTGATGTAAGTCATGATTTTGACACAGAATCACTTTCGCATTTGATAAGTCTTCCTTGGGCATTGAGCATCCAGTCACATTTCCAGGCATTTGGGATGATGAGCTGCGTGTCTACTGAACAATTGGCCTTATGATCTTATGAAGTTATAAGTTAATTGGCTAAGGTTTGGAGTACTGTCCGTGACCTCAGAGGGCTAAGAGGCTAAAATAACAACCAGACCTGTGACCTTAAAGTCAGAGATTCCTCATTTTCTAACTGGCTGAGCAAACCACTTTGGAAAACAGGATTACGGTCACAGGAGTTTGGATCAATTTTCCTAGGTTCTATTAATTTACCTACTTTCTTCTAGACAAGAGGACATTAAGTTGTACCAACTGATTGCCTGCATCTTCCTCAAAGCCTCTAGAGTATGAAATTCCAGAGGTTCCACTTACAAATCTGTTTCGATAATATTAACTGTCGCTGACCATCAGAATGTTTTTTATGAACCTTAGCGTGACTTCTTCAAAAAATCTGAACTTTATTAGTAGACACAGTTTAAATATAGTAGGATTTTTTAAAAAATTTAATTTTAGTAGTACATATTTCGTTTGCTTTTTGTCTTTGTCTTTTTGAGACAGGGTTTCAGGTTAGCCTTGAACTCACTTTGTAGCCCACACTGGCCTCAAACTTGCAGCACTCCTCTTGCCTCAGCCCCCGACCCCAGTGCTGGGATTACAGGAGTGCACCACCACGCCCCACAGGACATATTCGCAGTACACAAAGTCTACATTCATCTTTGGGAGTAGGAACATGTATATGGCGTATCCTTATTCTTTTTTTTTTCTCTTTCGCCTCTCCGCTTGCCTTCTTCCCTAGTCTCTGCACCTCCTTTCCCCATTTTTATTATCATCGTCACCATTTTCTTTTTTCTTTTCCTTTTCTTTCCTTTTCTTTTCTATTCTTTTCGTTCGTGTTTGCAACATATAATTACATTGATTCTGGGTGTTTCGTGCATGCACGAGGCACATTTTAAATCTTTTTATGTCACCTTCTCCTACCTATTTCCTCTTCTTTTCTTTGGTCTCTGGGACCCCTTCCCATTTGCAAAAGTGCTATCTCTCTGTTTCCTTTTGTCAGCCCCTTATTTTGTTTTTTATACCTTGTGGTGCTCAAGTGAGAGAAACCAAACAGCCCCCAGCTGAGCCTCCACCTGGCGTCCCCTGCGGGCCAGTACTTTGGGAGGGGTCCCTAAGCCCGACCTGGAAATGGTCAGACCCCGCCTGCCTGGTGATTAAGGGGCGCGGGAGACCAGTGGAAACCGATGCGGCCGCCTGCAATCAGACTGCAGCTAAGACCAACGGAACCCGGTGAGCCTCGGGCTGTGTAGTGTGGTGGCCACATCCTTGTTGGAGTGTTTGATCTGATTCTTTTTCTTCTTTTGCCTTTAGTTGTTTCTTTCTTTCTGTCTTCTTTCTATTCCTTTTCTTCAATTCTAGCATTTGTAGCAATGGTATTTTAATTTTAATTTTTACCTGTTTCTCTCCCTTTTTAAATGTTTCAAGTTTCCCCCCATATCCTGTTTTGTCATTCCCATCTTATCTCTCATCCTTCCTTCTGTCTTCTCCATCTGTTCTTTTGCCTCTTCTTTATTTACCTGCCCCCTGTTTTCCTTTGCTTCTTCTCCACCTTACAGGTGCCAGAATCCTATCCCCCGGTTCTGACAATCTGCAGCTCTCCTCAACTCCAAATTATACCTCCCTCCTCCTGCATCCCCACCCCAGAAATATTTGCTCAGAGCCCCCTACACTAACCCTTCACTCCAAATACTAAGGACCTCCCACAGGATCTGACGCCCTGTCCAATTTATAACCTGTTACTACTTCTCCTACTACCGTCTCTCCCCCTGCTGACGCACACCACTCTTTCACCCATTCCTTCACCGTGTCCCTTCCCATCTCCCTCCACATCTCACACTGCTAAGAACAGTATGGTGTGTGCTGTAAGCGCACCAGTAAAGCATACAGTGTGAACATTACTTTTTGGTACCGTACACCTGTCC
>RJWM01035996.1:0-18484 GCA_004363535.1 Dasyprocta punctata | reverse complement strand
TATGTGAGTTGGGGAATTGAAGATGAGGCTCAGAGAGGAATTTTTTGGTATTGAATCTAGGAAGTAGGTAAGGCATAGAATGTGTCAAGTAGTAGGGAAGTCGCCTAAGTACAAACATTAAAGAAACAATTGTATCTATAGAATCAGAAAAAAAGAAAAGGAATCCAGTGAAAGAGTCTGTTTAGGAAGGATAAAAAAGAGGAAAGAGAAAGAACGATGTTTGTGAGAAAAGGAAGAGAGAAGAGCTCTTAATAAAGGACAGTTGAAAGCTGGTATACTACATTGGGTTTGCAAGTTAGGAAGATTAGATCAGGGAGAGCACTTCCAATACTTTGGAATAGTTGGAGATAAACCTCCAAAATGGAGAAAATATTAGCAATTGAAAAGGAGACAGACAGTTTTGAATGTTTCTATTCTACTTATGGTTTTATAATCTTAACTATCTTAAAAGTGAAAAGCTTCCGTATATTCCATGTATCAACTTATGCTTTATTGTAGTAATTATTTTGCAAAGAGAGATTGCTTACAAAACACAAAAAAAATTTACTAAGGAAAACTGTAGCTGAATTCCTTCTGTCCCTGCCTGTTGCACCTTCTGCAGTAGTTACAAAAGCTTTTTTACAGGAGTAAATCATCCTTCAAAGGCAACATGCTACCCTGTCACATGATCAGTCCCATCTGGATTTATTTCAATTAGAATACATTTAGAGAAAAAATTCTTACTATGTGATATCTTGAACTGTAAGTTCTGAATCATGATTTTTGATGGCAGATTCTTACAAAAAGTCCAAAACTCACATCTGCAGAGATTAAACAGTTCTTTTTTTTGTTTGTTTTTTCAGATAAGAACAAACTAATTGTCAAATAAAACATACAATATCAGGATTTGATAAAATTAATCAGTGAAGTATAAGATTGTTAAACTACTTCACTGTGCTCTCTAAAATTAGAGGAATAAAGTCATCCATACCTTTGGGGTTCATTAGACCTTGAGAGAAACATAATTAGTAATGCTTACTGGAACTGTAGTTCCATCTAACCTTTTATTTTGAAAGATTTATACTTAGTTGCTGCTTTGTTTCTCCAATATCTCTGTGAATGAACCACACAATTTCTCATGATCTGACCCCTTATTATCTTTTTCACCTTTCTTCTTGCAATTTATACACTATCAAATTTCAGATTCTATTTGTTTAGAAAGCTCCTTCTGGCCCAATCTGATATGTATTACTTCTTCAAAACTCAGATTCAACACCACTGTTATGATTATGCTTGTGTTCTGAACCACCTGTCTCAGAGGTAATCAATCATTTCTATACCAATTGACATTCTCTCTTGTGTATAAGCTTGTGGTTTATTAGGATGTGTGTGTGTGTGTGTGTGTGTGTGTGTGTGTGTTCGTTTCTTCTCAAGTGAACCATGAAGTTTGAGAAAAAGATTCATGGTTTGCTATTTTTCTATATTTAGACCTAACTTGCTACCTAAAACAATAAGACAATCCTTGTATTTATTTTTTTACTTTACCCTAAAGTAATAAAAAATGAACTTTAACATTATATCATTCTTCTGGCTATGAAAACTTTCAATTTCGTTTCAATTTTTGGTGTTCTATTTTTAAAAAAAAAAGCTTAGAGTTACATCCAGGCATTGGAAAACATGCATATTTATTGTTAGTGTGTCAAATGTCATTTAATTTACTGAAATCCTTTCATCGCCTCTCGCACTTTTGAAGACATTAAGGAAAGATGATAATCAGCCTCTGTAGATCAACTCTTTATGAATCTAATGATCTTGAAGTCAGGAAGTTCCTATTTCATGCTTTAATAAATGTCCTTCGATCATGTGTATAGGCAATTGGAAACATTTTTAAAGTAATCAAAACATATATTGAATATCTATTTTGCAAAGAGATTTATTCAAAATGAATAGAACAGAAAAGCTTTCTTGGCTATCAGTTTATTTAACACCAAAATAAATAAAAGTGAAAATAATCATTTGTAAGCATATCCTTGCAGATTACTAACATAAAAGTAAGCATTTTCAGAAAAAGCTAGAGTCACTAATGGAATGCATTGTTCTAAACCATGTGGAAGTGGGAGGAAGGCGAGGAAGGGTTGGTGAGAAAGAGCTAGAACCTCAAGCTATTAAATAACTAGATCCAGGAAACATTACTAAAGGAAATGTAGGGGTGAAGTGAGGGTAAAGATTCTCATAGCCACAAGTTTCTAGTGAAGGGTACTTGTTAAAATCAGACCTAGAATAAATAATAATGTCTCAAGTTCCTGAAGTCAGAAAAAAAATTCTGACCTTTTATATACAGCACATAACAGTGGTGTGCAATTTCTTCTTTCCCTATTTTGATAGAAATTACGGCTTACTGCATACTTGATGTGTAACAAAATACATGCTTCAATTTACCTATCTAATTAAAATTAATATTAACGACAATCTGATATTGCTATAACCCCATATTCTACACAAGCAATTTAAGTTTTAGGTAAATACTTTGAGAATTCAGAAGCAAAATTCATAGTCAGAACTGATTCCTGAAACCAAGGACTTAAACCAATACTTATATTATAATTTCAGAGTAGTCATTCATTAATTATTTTATTTGTTCAGGAAGTTTTTACTAAATGCCAATAATATGTAGAAGGTACTAGGGAAAAACTGCTTTATGAATACCTCAGGGTTATTAAATATTTAAATAAGACATCACCTCTATAAATGCCAGTTGCTAAAGCAAGATTTAACATCAAAACTATCAAAGAATTTGGGGGAGGGTGACACATGAGACAACAGGATAGAATAAGAAGTTCTATGTTTGTCAAGAGATGTGTGCAAAAATCAGTATATAAATATAATATTTAGACAGCATTTTTACTCAATATAAATTCTAGTTGGTACAGGTTTCTTATTCATGCTATAAACCAAACTTTTAATGGAAATAGTGCTTAATCTCTTCCCAATCCTTTCAGATGTTTCAATTATTGAATGCCCTCGCTGACCTATAAAACTTGGGGTATGCACTCCATTTTACAGAAGGGGAAGTAATTTTTGAGAGTTTAGGTGACACAGCCAGTAAATATCAAAGCTAGAATTTGTTCTCAGTTCTTCCAGAACTAAGTTTATTATTCTTTTAACTGAACGAGAGCCTCTCAAACTTTTTCTCTGAAGTGCTCCTTAAAGCAGAGGACAGTGTATGTGTGTATCCCCGGGAAGTCTGGGCAGAGAGCCTGAAGCAGCCCCGAAAACACAAAGTGCCTTTGAAATCTTCTGTTTTATATAAAACATGAAAATGAATGATTCTGCTGTTTTTATATGCACATGCAAGTGGAAAACCTTTTTAAAAGTGCACACATTCAAAACTTTTTCACCTTTGGTTAAATTTGATTCTTGAAGAAGTGGCACTGTATTGCTCCTCTGACATTTAAAACCTTCTGACTGGCCATCAATATATGCTAGCCATATAGATTACCAGATGAAAATGATTTCATGATAGATATTGCTAAACTTTACTCTAAACTAACTTTACTTAAGAAAAATTAGGCAGGTTACTATAACATTATTTTATTTTTTATTGAAGTTCTTTGGAAAGTTGGTTCTTTTCAATCTATTGGATTGAAAGATTAAGACTGATACTGTGGTTGAGTTTGAGGTTGGGGCTCACTGTTAGGCTATTTCCTTAAAAGAACAGAGGAGTACATTATTAGTTTCTTGAAAATGTGAATCATGAGTGCTTATCACTGGCTGCAGATTGAGTGTATTTTCATTGACAGTCAAGTCATAGCGATGTCAAAGTCTTTCCTGTAATAAATGCCCAATGCACACTATTAGGGTTCTTTTTTAGCTAAGGTTGAAATGCACCAAACCTTACTCTAAATAATGTGCAAATAGTGAGAGGAATTGGAAGCAAATAGGAACATGGAACAGAGAGTAGGGCAGAAAAACACGTCCTCAAGGAAATCAGAAATAATTAATGAAAAAAATGCTGGGTGCAGACAAGAAGGAAATTCACATTGCAAAATGGAGAAGTGCTGGAGGACAACTAAGCAAATGTTGAGAAGGGTCATGCTGTCCATGGATAGAGACAAGGCAGGGAAGATAAGATGACTTGATCTACACAACTTGTAGGGAGATGTTCAGGAAGCAGATGCAGCCAATGATTGTCCTGACCTCCTCTGTCAGATTTTGGAAGGTTGTTTCTGTCCCACTGTGGAATATTGGAAAACTGTTTTGTAGTTTTATATTAGAACAGGATAAAATGATTTCTCTGCAACTTTTACAATAATATCATATACAGTTTTTAAACTTTTAAAATTAACATTCATTGTAAATGTCATCTTATTGCAAATTATCAATGTTTTAGATATATTTAATACTTTGATAGTCACCTATTTAGATAAAATTAGAATATGCTTAATTTTTCTTCTTACAAACAAACAGTTCCATAATAAATATCTTTGCTTAAGTTTACATTGTGCAATTTATTTTCATGTTGTAAAGTTTTATTAACCAAATCGTTAAAAAATCATAGCCTATTTTTTCATGAGTCTTGATAAATAATTCTTTCATTCTGCTTAGCTCCCTTTCTCACACTACCAGACCTAGGAGTGAATATTTTTATAGTTGAAGAATTTTTTCTTCCTTGAGGTTAATGAAATTTCTAGAGAGCATTATGATAAAGATTGGAAGTCCTTAGTTAAGTCCTCCCACCTCCATTATATACTAAATACATGATTTTGTATTGAACAATCAACACGAATCTATTTTGTACCAAAATATTTGAATTTTTATACTCCCATAGCCTCTCAAGTGCTAGAATTACATATGTGTATCTTTTTGGTCAGCTCAGCCCTATTTTTTAAGCACTGCACTGCTCCAAGGCTGACTTCCATTGATTTTCTTCTAATCTTTTTATATTGCTCCAATGCTGAAAATATTCTGGGATGGTAAATAGACTATTCCTCACATTTGAGGACACATTGTGACCAAATTAGCGTATATTTGTATAATTTGAAGTTATAAGACTTATACTGTAGCAGATACTTATATAACCTTGTTTTCTACTTTTAAAATGTGCATTCTTAATGCCACAAATTCTGTGCTTGAATGTATAATTCTGAGTATCTACTGATACTCCTCACTGGAACTTTTTTGCATACAGAACTGCATCTTTTCCTGGTCCATATCTTTCATTGCTCTTTTCCATATTTCACCCCTGTATTTGCACGTGGACAGTTCAGGTTGAAAGTTGAAGCTTAGTTCACTATCTTCTTTGACCACCACGTAGGCATGTATACCTGTTTGGCCAATTCCAAAAACATTTAGTGCAACAACATGTACACATTGGACTCAAAAGCAGGTTTAGGACTACTTCATTAATGAATTCTAAAATCCTGGGAAACAGTTTAGTGAGAAAGGAGATGTTGTCTTAAATTCAAGGTGGACAGATTTCCCTGGACAACTGGGGAGACAGACTAGTTTAAAACCCTCTCAACGGCAGGTCAATGAACTGACAGATCTAATTATTCATTAAGTTGTTAAAACTCCTTTCTTTGAACTAAGAAAGGTAAGAAATGGTTGAAGCTGACTATGATTCATTCTTAAAATTTAGAATATGAGTCACTTGGCTTTGTTTGTCTTTAGATCTAACCTTGTTACCCAATCAAAGTCTGTCTCTTCAACACATAACAGACCACAGTCAGAAGACAAGAATTGGTGAAAATGAAGTCAGGTTTATTTGAGGGTTATTCTGCAAAGATTGTATTGTGTGTGGGGGGGTATCCTCCAGTCTCACTAATAACCATTTGGGGGAACTCAGGCACAAGAAAGGCTTTTATAAAGGAGGAAAAGAGACACATGGCATAATGGTCAGAAATGGTGTGTGGAAACATCCTCATTCAGGTTGTGTTTTTTCTTTTGAAGAAATATTGTTATTTTCTTGGGTAGAACATCACAATCAATCTTTAGTTCTTGTGATTCTGTAGGTAAACCTATAACTTTTCTCCAAATTAGGCATTATTTTCCACGTTTTAATATAATCTGAAAGTCATGAGATTTGGGTTCTCTAAAACTATAGACATACTTTTTTTCTGCCAGTTAGCATTTTAATCATTTAGTTGGAGTTTCATTTCAAATTTGGAATGCCAGGCAGAGGAAACAAAGCACCTCTGCATAGAACACACAAAGGAGTATATACCACCAGCAAGTGTATATTCTGTTGACAAAAAGTTGAGAAAAGTTCCATTGAAATTCTGAAGAATAGTTTTTTAAATGTCAACTGAATTGATAATCCATTTTTCTATTTCTGATTGTTTTCTCTTGTTTTCTTCTCTGTAGTTTTATGTGTTGAGCAATCATCTACTAAAATTATACTGCTACCAATACAGGTGTACATCAAAGGTGAAAATGCTTCACTACTGGTTCCCAAATTGAGGTATTTGTTTCTTTGTTTGATTTTGGACTGTTTTTTTAAATTTTCTCTCTCTCTCTCAAGAAATTCTAATTCAGTTGCTGTGAAGTACCTTCACATGTTCACATACTTATTCTGAAGCTAGTGGACTATTGGTCATAAGCAGAAATAAAACCTAGTCATGTTCACCATCAGTTACATATTAATAAATATCTGATTCCACATTTTTACCTCAAACATTGAGACATTACAAGAAATAATACTTCCTGTTATGCCTCAGTTCCTAACAATAGAAATTTAAAAACTCTTGAAATCCCAGTGGTGATCAATGTCCTTTTTTATGCTACTGTGATGACTGGTGCCAAAGACGCCTGGATAACTTCAGAACGGGGGCTTGAAACATAAAGTATTAAGGCCTGATTAGAGAATACAAACTTTACCACCTGGAGGAAAGAGGGACTGAAGATTCAGGTATTTCCCAATAGCTAGTGGTTTAGTCAAATATGCCTACCTAATAAGACCTCAGTCTTGTCCCCTAAATTATGGGGTGCAGGGAGTGACTAAATTGATGATCACAGTAAAGTGCTGTGATTGTCCCCAGAGAAGCATAGAAGCTTCATGAGCCTCCTTCCTAAGCTGTCCCTCCTTTCCATTTTGATGTTCCAGAATTTCAAATTTAATTGTAGATGAGGACTCATATGTAAATTGCTTTTCTGAGTTTGGTGAATTGTTTCACAGAATTATCAAATCTGAGGGGCAAATATGGGAATCCTCCAAGTTTACTCTCAGGAATCAGAAGCCAGAAGTCTCTAACAGTAACAATTTGGAACTTGAGATTGGCAACTGAAAGGGAAACTGTCTAGTAAGACTGAGGTCTCAAATTGTGGGATCTGTTACTAACACCAGGTAATGTCGGAATTGAATTGAATTATAGGATGCCCAGGGGAAACCAAAAAATGAAGCAATATTGGAAAAAGTAGCACATATTTGGTTTTGAGAAATGATATGAATCAAATCAGTTTGTTATGATTGTTTTCATTGAAAAAAAGCATGAATACGCTTGATATTTGTAAATTGATGCTTTATATTTTGATTCTCTGTTCAATAAGTATATTGTAAAAATATTGCTATTATTGAAATGTAAAATTAAACAAAATTTATCTTTTTAAAATTAGAACATTTCTGCCAAAACACAATGCTTTTTTTTTACAAAAGTAACTATATATTTCCTTCTTTTTAATTTTTTTTTATTTTTAGAAAAGCAAAACAGAAAAAAAGGATAGAAATGATATAGAATTTCAGAAAAAGTAGAGAATTAACATTAGCTTATATATTGCATATTGTTGTCACAGAAGTTCAGGTTATAAAATCTAGACACAAAAGTGATCAATCAATCCTTCTTTATACTTTTTTTGGTGCTGATAAATTAAATTGTTTTTCTTTTTCACTTTTTCTTCTTGATTTTCTTTTTTTTTTTCTTTTTCTTTTTTCTCTTCTCTGCATTTTTGCCTTTACTATGGCAGCAGGAACATAAGTCATTTTATAATTTCTTTTTGTGGGTTGGTCTGTCTTGTCTGAATTGCAAAATATTATACTTCCTCCAGGAAAAAAGTAGAAAAACTTTGTGTTTCTAGATTCAAAAAGTATTGAATTGTGATTGAGAGGTTTCCATAAAGAGGTCATGGAATTTCAGAGTTTATGTTTCTTTTCTGCTTCATTCATTGGAATTTTGCAGACAACCAGTTAAGAGTTTTCACACTGAGAAACGGAAGGGTGAGAAAGATTTATTATTATTTTGGTATTTCACATGAAAATTTTTATTACTGAGCTGTGAAAACAGAAATGTCAAAGCTGACATATTTTAGGGAAATAACTTTCTTCATCAAAGTGGCATTTTAATTCCTAACCAAATGCAACAAACAAAATAACAAACAAACAAACAAAAAGTACGTGTGTTGCTTAAGGAGTAATGTGTCATCTTTCAGAATGGTAAGTGTGCAAAGTGTTTTCCCTGTAAAGTACTTCTATTGATTTATTAAATACACAAAAGAGGCCTAAATCTATTTAAAAGACCTGGGATGTCAGTGCTAAGTAATAGAAAGGGAAGTATGAATAATAAAAACAAACGCTATTGAAGCAATGACTACGCCCCTGTGGCTTGGTTTTCACTGGGACCCAAAGTGATATTGCAGGTGTTTCACAATGTACTTATGCAAATAAGGCAAAAACAGCCACACTAGCTTGTATTTTTCCCTTTTCTATTTCATAGTCCTCTGTGGACTAATTTTATTACTAACAAGGCTAAAAACAAATTCCTTGCATTTTTTTGGAATAGCTAACATATTTTAGAAGATAAGTAAAATTAGGTCATTGCTTGACTGAGGCAAATACATTTTTATTCATATTCATTTAGTTATACATGCTCAATCGCATTATATTATAAATATACTTAAGAGAATATCAAATACATAATAGTAAAAATAGAACAAATAGCATATCCATTTCAAACGATTATATGACTTTGTCTATAATTTTGATTTGTAAAAATATTTTTTCAGGATAGGTGAAATACTTTCTATAGCAGTTTAAGGGTTAGATTATGAGATTGGAGGTAATAGTTTAAAAATTTGTTCTTAAGATGAATTTTATGCTTTTGCTTATTGTTAATCAGTTTTAATAAAAATAAAAAATGTTCATTAAAAAGTTATAATTGTCAATTGAAATGTGACTTGTGATTAAAAGATACAATATCCTCTGCATGATTCGTTTAGGAATTGTTCATGTGTTATTCGTCTGTGTAGCATTCCTCTCCAGCAACATCACCTTAAAAAATTCTTCTACCTCACTCTCAGACCATGCCAACTACACTCTGGTTCACAGCCACATGACTTGGGATTGTCCAATCAACCCATCACTAATTCCAAACTACAGAGATATTTTAAAGAAAGATTGCAGCACCCAATCAGATATTATTACAAATTTTCATAATTAGAGAAATGAAAGAGAATGAATTGGGAACTTTTAGGTCTACCATGAAAATAGACCCTTCTATGAATGAAGCAAATGAAGATAAAAGCAGAATTGAAAAATCAACAGAGTATAATTTGATTTTGACTTGGTTTGAACTTCTGTGTCCGACCGTCGCTGAAATTAATGATACCCTCTGGTATTTCCAGTTACTTATGCTGATATATTCTCTATTTTTCTTTAACCTGTTTTCTATAGCTTGTGACAAAAAGAATTGTAACTAATACCATTTACTCACATAATAGCCACAGATAATTTTGAGAAATCTAATTCATTAACCTCTAAGTGGTTTTCCCTGCTGAAAGCATTTGCTAATGCCTGGCAACTATGCAACTAGATTGCTACAGAGATCATCGCTTGCAGATTGAATGTGTTTTGTTTTCTTCTGCCTTTAATAAGTCAGTGAAACCATGTACATGCTGGCATGTATCTTTTCTTTTCAGTAAGCAATATTGACATTTGAATAACCATCATACACACATTTCAGGCTAACTCTTCGAAACTCAAGTTCCCCGTGCCCCTTGGTGGTGCTATTTTTTTTTTTTTTTGACGTGCTGACACAATCAGAGCATATTGGCCATTGAAAACTCTGGAAATGGGTGTACTGGATAATAACTGGGGATCATTTTCTTTTATCTTAATGTAGGTTGATATTCTCCAAGGAAATAGCCAACTCTCTGAGAGTTTTGTTTCTTTAATTTTATTTCTTCCTGTGTCTCTGTTTTATATCTTTAATTTCTATTTTTTTCTCTTTGTGATTTAACTGTGTACTTCCATCTAATGGAAGCTCTTTTAAATATATTTTTATTTATTTATTTATTTTTTGTGTGGCACTAGGGTTTGAACTCACAACCTTGCGCCTGCCAGGCAGGCGTTAAGCTGCTGAGCCAAACTCCCAGCCCTAGTTTTTTGAGGCAGGGTCACACTATGTACCTCGGACCGGCCTTGTGCTCGCGTTGTAGCCCAAGCCGGCCTCGAACTCAACAATGCTCTTCCTACCTCAGTCTTCCAAGTGCTGGGATTAAAGGCATGTGCCACCACGCCCGGCTACTTTAAATATATTTTTAATCCAACATGATAAATTTCAACATGTTATTTGTTAAAAATAAAAAAAATTCCATTTTTATTGTATGAGATTCCAACCATGTAAATAAAATATATAGATTGGCCATTTTAGTGGAGATGACTTGCCTAAGCAACAAAATGCTAGAAGTTTACAAATGCCCAGAAATGGAAAAGAGTTGTCCAACTGCCTATTTCTAATGTTAAACTTGACACAAAATCCGGTCTTTCATTTTTTACCTATTTTAATTTATTTGGTTTTTTGTTTGTTTCTTTTTGTTTGTTTGTTTGTTTTTATCACCATCATTTCTCCCTGATCTCTAACTTTCCCAAATCATGGTGCTGGTTGCATAGTCAGAATTTTACTGAAAATTTGAGAAGCAAAAGTCCATGAGTTAATGTTCTACCTTATAAATTACCTCTTGTTTCTGTTTGATATTTTGAAAACTTTAAAGTGACACACCTTATGTAAGCTCTAGTCTCACATAGTTTGGGCCGATAATCTACTCTGGACTCTTTTGGTGAAACACACAGACATCCTTTAGCCCCCTACTTAGTATCTGTAGTCAAAGGTGGAATTTTTTAGAAACACTGCTTCCATTGTTATCAGCTGAGTCCAAGCAGAACTTCTATTCTCTCAAGAATTATCAGGCAAAGTAAAAACTGTTCTTATTGTTTAGAGATATATTTATGTGGCTGGAAATAAGAATAAGGCTTCTTTTCAGACTTATTATTTATTCTTTTACTAAGACCCCAGAGATTATTATACAGCTGCCAAGGAATAAATGTTTACTATATTTCCACATGTTATTATGAAAAGAAAGTCCTATCATTTTAGAAACATGTATATGAAGGCTCTCAAAGGTGTAGAGAAGTATAATACTCAGAACAGTATTTTTGTTCTTAATGTGGAAGAGTCAGTTGTACTGTAGACATTAGTGTAGACAATAAATAAAAATCATTCATTGCTGAGGGCTAAATATAGAAAATCTTTAAACACTACATGAAGACAAATCCATCTCGTTTCTTAGCTATATACTGGCACAATCAGAATTTGAGTGACAAACAAAAGATTTTCTTTCTATTAGTTTTCTACTAAAATAGCCTCCTAAAAATAATGATTTATATACATATACATTTTGATTTACATTTTTCTCTTTCCTTAAATTTTGCAATACCTTAATGATCTATGGATTAATAGTTCAAATATATCTATACTAAGTGGAAAATATTCCCATAAATATTCAGTAGTTCAGATAATCCTGTTTCCTGTCAAAAGTAGTTCCTGTGTTTTAAAAGAGCATAAGATTCTGTTTTCCCTCATTTTCTATTTATATAATTTAAAATGCAGCAGTATTTGAAAAATTTGGCCCAAGCAAACTTCCTTAATATAATTGATAACGTGAGATAGCAATGAAAAATACACTTACCTGAGACTTTCATCATTATAATTCATATGCTATTTGCACAAATATTTGCCAAGAACTGCTCATATGAAATATCTCACATTCATTTTTGATCAAACTGCCTGAAATATATTTATTATATACGATTCTTATTTGGAGTAAGTCTTTCCCATGCAGTATCTCTACTTTCACTTCAATAGGGTTTTACTTCTAGTTACGAATAGTAGTGTAACTAGAGATGCACAATCCTAGGTAATTTTTAAGAAAATAGGATCAGTTCCAGGATAGCCCATGAAAGGTGGATATTCTGAAGCTGAAAAGTTCAAGTCCAAAATCTCCTCTGATATTGAAGGCAAACTCTTAGCTGTGAGCCTCTGTACAACTGAAATGAAAGTTAAACAGTTCTGACATACAATGGTTCAAGATAAACACTGCCATTTTAAAAGGTACAAATCGGGAGATGCAAAGGACTAGGACCAAAGCCAAGTCAAAATCCAGCAGGAAAAACAGTAATTTCTATGTTTCCATGTCCAGCATTTAAAGCAATCTGTGGCAAGATGTGAACGCCAGAGATTGAGAGGCTTTGCCGCTAATTTACTGCTGGTAATTGTAGTTCCCTTGGTTTCTCTTTTGGGATGGCTCTGCTTGAAGGTCTGTAGTTGCAGCTTACGTGGCCTCTCTCTTAAACTGGCTCTACTTACTGCCCAGCAGTTTTGTTCTGCTGATTTTCCATGTTCCTGGAATTTCCAGTCATTGGCGGTCTCTACTGCATATTTGTCTTTAATTTTACAGCTTCAAGCACTACTCTTTCAGGTCCACAATGTCTGGCCTCCCAGTTCTTCTGAAATGCAGGTGGAAGTCTCCATGATGACATGGATCTTGTATTCTGCATGCTTATAAAAACCAACACTTCATGGATGAGGTCAATATCTGCTGCCAGATCAAGCAGTAGCCAGTAATGGCTTTAGATGGCTCTGAGTACCTAGATAGCTGATTGTGGTGAAATGAATCTCAACAAACCAGTTCCTTAGGTGACCCTTTTGAAGTAGGGTATATAAAGGTGCTCTTCTACGATGAGATTCTTGCAGTTTCACACCCTCAAGTCTGCTTTGGGTGAGCTTTTGATAATTCCTGTGATGCTTTCAAGCCAACTTTCCTATTGGCCTGATGCAAAATACCTGACTTTGTAATATCTAATATTTTTAGCAACCACAGTGTCTTTTGTCCCAACTTCATATGTGCATCCTTTCTGAAAAAATCACAAACTTTTTCTTTTTTTTAAGTGAAAAGACTTTTATTATTTATTTATTTATTCATTTTTTATTTTAAAGAGGCTAAAACCCCTCTGGTGTCCACAGTTCTGTGGTAAAGTCCAAGAGGTTAAAACCAAGCAAAATAAAACAGAATAAAACCAATCAAAATAAACCAGTGTAAGTGATATAGGACTTCAAAACCTTATGAAATCAACATTAGTTACCATAGTGCCTTTTGTTGTCTTCAGAATAGCTGCAGAAACCTTTGGACACTGTAAAAATGGAACAGAACAAAATAGAATAGAAACTGTTTATTGCTCCTGATTCTCATTAACAGTGACCATGTCACAGCCTGACTTTTGGGCTATTTGGATTTCCTCCACCAAAATAATTAGTTCCCTGCCCTTTCTTAGTCTTCTGAAAAATCTGAAGACATGGGAAGAATGAAGAAAAATTATCTGCCAGGCTGTAACACGTGTGGCCTCTAATCCAAGTGCCAATGGAGTCCTTGTTTCCAGGTAAAACTCCCTGAATATGGTGCTTAGTACCTGCATTCTTGTCAGCATTCTGGTCTTCTGAGTGCTGACCAAAATGTTCCATTCTTACAGTATTCTATACCTTCTCTATCCATGGTCTCCAAATCTTTCCAATCTCCTCCTGTTAACAATTTCTAAAGGCTTCTAAAGCATGTTGTCAGGTACAGTCACAACAATGATCCCACTTCTCTGGTTCCAAAATCTATCTTAGTCTGTTGTAATCACTTTCTCATCATTAAAACTAAGTGATCCTGTCCCATAATTTAAAGGTCAACAAGTTTATTTTTACTCACAGATTCAGTCTGTTTGGCTACCTCCAGGGAAGAAATAGCATGGCAGAGTGATATAGTAGAGGAAAAATGCTCATGTCCTTGTGGCCAAGAAGCAGAAAAGTTATAAGCTAGGGATAAGAATAGACCTCTCCAGATTATGCCCCCAGAGTTCTAGCTCTTCCACACTGACACAACCTTTGAGTAGCACATTCAGCTGTTGAACTCCTCACTGGATTAATCCATTGATAAATACAGAGCTTCCATGTTTCAGTCATCTTTCAAATATATGACACTTTGGGGGGACGTTCCAGATCTAAACAATCACATTTTACAAATAGTTTCAATGATTATAATGAAATTGATATGCTATTGTGGATGTGCTGCACTTCTTATGTCAGGCCAAAAATAGCATACAGACTGACTGCAGGAAGTCTTGCTGAACTGAATATCAAAGGTTTGCAGTTTCCTATTTTATTGTATTTTATCTCATTTTATCTGAGATAGGACCTTGCTATACAGTTCAGGCTAACTAGCCTTGAACTAACTATGAAGCCCAAGCTGTCCTTGAACTTGTAGTGATTCTCCTGCCTCAGCCTTCTGAATGCTGAGATTACAGGTGTGAAACACCACACTCAGCTACAGTTTCTGATAAAAAAAAATATTGCACATTTGAGAATATTTCCTAAGAATAAACTTGTGGGTTTTGAATTCAAATGATCTTTTCCATATTTAATGTTTAAATTTGTGTTGCTAAATTTCCTATCAAGATATTTTATTAAAACATTCTCATATATAGTAAATTAGATGCATTAAGCATTTTCAGTGGGAGTAAGGATTTCAAAAGTTTGTGGTTATGGATAAAGCTGAGGTATAGGCTGTAAGTAACTATTCTGCTATTTTTGCACTATTTTAGTTACCGTGTACAATAGTGAGAAAAATGTTCTCAGAGCCTATATAATAAAAGAAATATACTTGTCATAATAAATATGATATCAATGCAGTATAAATTTGTTAACTTTATATTATAAAACTGTGCATACTCCAGAAAGAAATGTCGCTTATAACCTCTTATGACTAAGAAAGAATAACAGGGACTAGATTCCCTTCACCCCTAATGTAAACAACCAAAATAAATAAACAGCATAAATGAAAAAAAATATTTTAAGACAGTAGAGCTCACAAACTAGAAAAAAAATATTCTCCAAGCTAGGATAAACAAAAACAAGTCTGCTGATTGGCTCAGTTTACTGCCATAGGTGAGTTTTCTGGTCACCAGGTACAAGGAGTAAAAATGGATGCAGGAGACACCCTGATTTCAGAGGCACAGCTGACTGTCTGGGAGAACAAAGTGACCAGATTTTGCAGGACAGAGTATCAAAGAGAAGAGAGTTGCAGACAGAATCAGAACTCTCAAGATCCACAAAGGATTTCCCTCGGGGTTGGCAGAGTACTGATCAGTGTGTGTCTGTGTCAGGAAATAAAAGAGATTAAAGAAAGAAACCTCCAAAAAGTTAGACTTAGCAATGTCTTGTGCACTCAGAATGGCAAGAATAGTGCTTATTTCCCGATGCAATCTTGGAAACAATCAAGATTCATGGAGCCTGGAGAATACACAGAAAGGTCATGTCTCATTACTGGAGAAAGAAGGCTAGCCAGGTCTCAATCTGACAAATTTTGTTTCATTTTATCCACCTATTTTTTTAAATTAGTGTATGTTTGCATTACATAATAACTATATTCCTTGCAGAGAGTTGGTACATATACATAATATATCCCAATTCTTTTTCTTGCCCTTTCTATTCCCGCCTCACTCTCCCTCCATCTCTTGATGCCTTTTCTGTTTGAGAAAGATTTGTGTCCCTCTGCCTATTACATGTTTTCTTTTGTTCTTTATTTATATTTTGCTTTTCTCTTATGAATTAAACCATGGAATATTTAAGTATGCACATCTGATTCATTTCACTAAGTATTATGGCCTCAAGGTGCATCCATTTTCCAACACATGACTCAAGTTTATCCTTCCTTTTTGCAGTATAGCCTTCCAATGCCAATAGCCCTTTATCTTTATCCAGCCATCTGTTGATGGACATATAGGTGGTGGAAAAAAAATTTAAAGTGTTACTCAAAAGAATCAAACTAAGTCTAAGTAATATAACAGTGCCATATCACATTCAGGAATATTTACAGGAATTTATAATTATCCAACATCAAACAAGTTAAACTCACAGTACTTGGTGTCCAATGGAAACGTTGCTAGGGATACAAAGAAACAAGATTATATGACCCATAAAAAGAAATTCATTTAAAGAAATTGATGAAAGTCAAGAAGAGACCCACACAGATGTTTGAATTATCAGATGGACATTAAAAGTTAAATTAACTCAGGTGCAATGCTTCACACCTGATAGTCCAGCACTGAGGAACCTGAGGCCACTTCAAATATCTCAAGCTCTCTCACAGAATCTATTATGCATTTTGGTTCAGGAAGTAAATTGTTCACAGGGAAAGGGGATTTGGGGTGTTTTGGATGGAAGAGAAAAGAAAAAAATGAGAAAAGGATAAAATAGAAACAAAGCTTTGTAAGTAAGTGGGGGAAGGGTTGAAGTGAGGGGAGGAGAATAGGGAAAAATATATATATATGTAAGTATGAATTCCTTATGATGAATGTGATCATTATGCATATCTAAATTGCACCAATATCTTAAGGATAAAAAAAGATCACAAACTCATATGTTACAGAGCAGTGAAGGCAACACTGAGGACACTGTCAGAAAAAATAGGCATTCAATTTCTATTCCATATTTTGGAAAATTTTAAAAGTTAAAGATATTGAAATTATTTAAAATAACTGAAATGAAATTTCTATAAATGAAAGCTGCTGTATATCCTATATCTCTTTTCTTCCTTTTGGGGGGGATGATTACTTTTAATGATTTCTTTTTATTTCTTTTTTTTTAAACAAAAGGCAAGTAAGAAACCAAAACAAAACAATTTCACAGCTATCTTTTTATCTCTTTTTTGTTCTTATTCTTATGACTTTTCGTTTGATTATTATAGTGATTATATATTTCTTATATTAACTTATTATTTGATTATTTTTGTATAATATGTACTTTTTGTTTCTGTAATCATTAAAATATGCATCTTTTAATTATGCTTTAATGTATTAATGTTGATATTGTAACATTATACAAAGAGTAAGAAACTTAATTGCTATGTCTCCATTGTCAATTTTATTTATACCCCCATATGTATTTAGGCATAACACAGATTTTTCATAGGCCAGTCATGTGATGCATACCTATAATCCTAGAACTCTGGGAGCAGAGGCAGGAACATTGCAAGTCTGAGCCCAAACTGGGTGAATAAGTGACTTAGAGAAATTTTTAATTTAAAAATAAATGAATAAAAAATGCCTGGAGGTGCAGCTTAATTCAAAGGCTCTGGGTTAAATCAAGTACTGAGAAATATACATAAATTATCTACATCATAAACCCACAATATGATCTTGTAGCTTTCATTTTAAATAAACAGATATTAGCACACTAAAATATTCCTTTGTGAAAACTCTATACTCTTCTTTCCCCTTTAATTGAATGAGCTTACTTTGGTTTTGCCAGTAGTTCAACAACTTTGCCAATATTATTTTCACTATTACAGTGAACTTATTTTGTCTTTATCTTAAATTATATTTCTCTTTATTTTTAAAAATTAAAGCATTTGTTTCTCTTTTTGCATGAATCACATCATCCCTTGTCCTATTGTACCATTTTTCCTTACTCTTTCCCTTAGCTAAGCCATATTAAAAACTTAGTGTATATAATTTTATAGCTTTCTACCTGCTTATACAATAGTATATAAACACATTTACAGGAGGAGGGGAATTGTGGAACAAAGAGGAATCAAACTATATCATGTCTGAGTACAAATTTTCTATAAAGAGTGTGATCATTATGTGTATCTAAAATGTACCGATAAACTTATTCTAAAAAAGAAAAATATATAAAATAAATGGGAGCCTAGTTTTGAAAAATAATGCAGAAAACCTTCTATATGCATATTATTCTGTATATTTTTCTTTAAAATAGAGTTCTGAGTTAACTATTTTTCCATTTTGCACTATTATTATATGGTTTCTTCTGCTTCTATTCTTTCTAAAGTAATTTGTTGTTCATCATTCCACTGGATAAACTTTCATTTTTCTCTTGATGCTTTTAAGATTATAATTTATTGTTGATTTTCAATATTTTAACTATATCCTACCTAATTGCTTTTAAAAACTTATTCTTTGTTTTTGACTTCTATTAGTACATGTTTGGAGTACATAATAATTACATTCACTGCAGGAAATTGGTACATACACATAATACATTTCAATTTTCTTCTTTTTCCCCCTTCCTCCATCTCTTTTTCATATTTCCAGCATCATACTCATTTATTTAACCTACAAGACCTTAAAATGTTAATTATCATATATTGTAAACAGATTTAAAATCAGACAAATAGGCCAAAA
>RJWM01035995.1:0-18483 GCA_004363535.1 Dasyprocta punctata | reverse complement strand
ATATATATATATAAAATCAATGAATTGAAGAGTTGGTTCTTTGAAAGAGTAAATAAAATTGATAAACCCTTGGCCAACCTTATCAAAAAAGGAAAGAAAGGATTCAAATCCATGCAATTAGTAATGAAAAGGGGGAAATCACAGCAGTCTGTGGAGAAATCCAGAAAATCATCATACCTACTTTGGAAACTTGTATTCTAATAAGATGGAAAATACAGAAGAAATGGACAGATTCCTAGATACATAGGAATTACCAAAGATGAATCAAGAAGATATAAAAATCCTAAACAACCCAGTATCAATAAATGAAATTAAAGATATAATTAAAAACCTATCAACAAAGAAAAGCCCAGGCCCTGATGAATTCACTGCTGAATTCTACAAGAAATTTACTGCACACCTAACACCACCATTATTCAAACTCTTTAATGCAATTGAAAGGGAAGCAATACTCCCAAATTCATTCCTGGAAGCAAGTATTACTGATTCCAAAACCAGAGAAGGACCCAACTAAGAAAGAGAATTAGGCCAGTCTCCCTAATGAACATGCAAAAATCCTCAGTAAGATACTGGCAGACAGACTACAGCAAATCGTCAAAAAGATTGTACACCATGATCAAGTGGAATTCATTCCAGGGATGCAGGGATGGTTCAACATACATAAATCCATAAATGTAATACACCATATTAACAGAGCCAAGAATAAAAAACATACGATCATCTCAGTAGAAGCAGAAAAAGCTTTTGACAAAGTCCAGCACCCATTCATGATAAAAATTCTACAGAAAACTGGAATAGAAGCCAGGCATGGTGGTGAACTCCTGTAATCCCAGCACTTGGGAGGCTGAGGCAGGAGGATTTTTTTTTTTTTTTTTTTTGCGGCAACAGGGATTGAACTCACAACCTTACACCTGCCAGGGCAGGCGCTGAAGCCACTGAGCCAAACTCCTGGCCCTGGTTTTTTGAGGCAGGGTCGCACTATGTAGCTCAGGCCGGCCTTGTGCTCGTGTTGTAGCCCAAGCCGGCCTCAAACTCACAATGCTCCTCCTACCTCAGCCTCCTGAGTGCTGGGATTAAAGGTGTGCGCCACCACGCCCAGCTTTGAGGCAGGAGGACTGTTGCAAATTGAAGACCAGTCTGGGCTACAGTGAGCCCAAGGCCAGCCGGAACTGCATAGAGACCTTGTCTCAAAAAGACAAAAAAAAAAAAAAAAAAAAAAAAAAAAAAAAAAAAAAAAAAAAAAAAAAAAAAAAAAAAAAAAAAAAAAAAAAAAAAAAAAAAAAAAAAAAAAAAAAAAAAAAAAAAAAAAAAAAGAAATGAAAGAAAGAAAGAAAAGAAAAAGAAAAAGAAAATCAAAAATTGGAATAGATGGCCTTTATCTCAATCTGACAAAAGCCATCTAAGAGAAACCAACAAACAACATCATACTACATGGACAAAAACTGAAAGCTTTCATTCTAAAATCAGGAAGAAGAAAAGGATGTCCACTGCCTCCACTCTTATTCAACATAGACCTGGAAACTTTAGACAGACCAATTAGACAAGACAAAGAAATAAAAGGAATAAAGACAGGAAAGGAAGATATTAAACTATCTTTATTTGCAGATCACAAGATATTCTATACAGATGACCCCAAAAGCTCCACTAAAAAACTGGTAGACTTAATAACCAAATTCAGTAGTGTAGCTGAATACAAAGTCAACACTCAAAAATCAATAGCCTTCCGGTACACAAATAACAAACTCACTTAGAGAAATCAGAGAAACAACACCTTTCACAATAGCACCCTGTATTGGGTGATACTATGTCCCCCCAAGTCCTCATATACTTTTGATGGGGCTGAGTCTAGCGTTTGTGATTGGTTTGTTGTCTGGAGCTGGGATTGGTGATGTGAGTGCTGCACCTGCCCAGGGATGGAGCCGACATACAAGGTAAGGGTGGGGAAGAAGGCTATCTAGTTCTCTCTCTCTCACTGGTTCGCCTTGCTGTTTGGTGGCCGCCATGAATGGCAGCCCCGCCATGCCACGCTGCCTTGGAGCCAACTAAGTATGGATCAAAACCCCCGAGAAACTGTAAGAAATAAACCTTTCCTTCCCTAATATTGGGCATCAGGTATTTTGCCCCAGCAACGAGTGAGAAGTAACCAAGTAATCAATCTAACAAAGGATGTAAAAGGCCTCTACAATCAATACTACAGTACTCTGAAAAAGGAGATTGAAGAGGATATTAGAAAATGGAGAGGTACCCTGTGCTCTTAGGTAGGAAAAAACAATATAGTGAAAATAGCCGTATTTCCAAAAGTGTTACGCAGATTCAATGCAGTCCCAATCAAAATTCCAATGGCATATCTCACAAAATTAAAGAAAATCCTAAAATTCATCTGGAACCAGAAGAGACCTAGAATAACAAAGGCAATCCTGGGCAACAAAGACAAGACAGGGGGCATCACAATCCCTGAATTAGAATTGTACTATAAAACAACTGTGATAAGAACAGTATGGCACGGGCAAAAAAACAGACCTGAAGATCAATGGAGCAGATTAGAAGATGCAGAAACAACTGCAGACACACTAAGCCACCTTATCTCTGACAAAGGTGCCAAATGCACTCACTGGAAGAAAGACAGCCTCTTTAATAAATGGTGCTGGAAAAGCTGGCTCTACACATGCCGAGAATTAACATTGAACCCATATCTTTCACCATGCACTAAACTAAATTCAGAATGGATCAAAGATCTAAATATTAAAACAGAAACATTAACTCTGCTGGAAGACAGAGTAGGTAAAACTCTTGAAGACACAGGTGTAGGCGAAGATTTCATGAACATAACCCAGACTGCACAGGAACTGTCACAAAGCATCAACTGGGAACTCACCTCACTGAGATCTGTGGCCCAGGCTGGCCTCAAACATCCAGCGGTCTACCTGCCTCCTCCTCCCTGTGCTGGCCTTGCAAGAACCAGGAAGCAAGGTGTTCTAGGTCTGGGCTGCCCAGGATGGAGCTGAAAGAGCAGTGACCGTGCCCAGGGTAAAGGTGCCTGTTCATTATCCCAGCACCAAGGAGGCTGAGGCAGGAGGATCACTGCAAGTTCAAGGTCAGCCTGGAATGCACAGTGAAACCCCATCTCAAAGAAAGCAGTGAAAGCCAGTGGAAGCACAGCGGGCAACAAGGGAGCCAGGGCCTCTCCGCGGGGACCTGGGGCAGCACCGTGGGACCTCCAACAAGCCACACGGCCAACCCGAGGACAGGACACGAGAAGGGGATGTGAGGAGGGCTACGAGGACGGTGGAAACGCGGCCCCTCTGCTGGGATCCGAGGCCTTGCCGTGGCTGGCGAATGCTCTGCTGCTGAGAGGAGTGACAGCCCCAGCCCCCCAAAATGCTCTCAGCGCTCCTGTCACAGCCGTCACCTCCAGAGCCGTACGCTGTGGGATCACAACCCCTCCTCCAGCCCCAGAGCACATTTCCCGCATCACACACCATTCTTCCTTTACTTTGAATTTTTCTTGGAGACACAGCCTCGTTGTGCAGCCCAGGCTGCCTCGACGTCATGGGGACCCCCCTGCCTCAGCCACTCTTACCGTGCAATGCTAACCCCAGCCCCTCCGTGGAGTCCTTCTCCCTGACCTGCCCAAGACACTAGGGTGACAGGGACCTGCTGTGGTTTCCCGGACGGGGCACCAGGGTGCAAGGCCATGCTCGTCCACGGAGCCCGACCCCTGGTGTCTTTACGAGCTGGAGGGCTCCCAGGCCACCCTCGTGGCCACCATGGTCAGCACAGCAGGCTCTCGGGGTCCTGGAGCCCGACCCGGGCCACGGATGAAGAGTGAAGCCTTCGGAATAAAAGCTGAGGTCACAGGAGGCCACGGGAGCCACAGCCACAGGAGCAAAGACGCCACCGGGTCTCAGCAAACCAGGATCCACTGGCGCAGTACGTTTTCGGAACGGCCCGGCACGCCGGCCTTCCTGGAGCTGCACAAAGATGTGGAAGGGCCCACTCCTTCTCACTGCGAAGACCCCGCAGGGCCGCTGTACACACTGCTTTCCCGCCAGGCGGTTCACTGCACTACACACCGCACGCTCAGTGCTTGCCACGGCCATCCGTCCCCTAGCCGCACACCCCGGAGAAACAAGATCCTTTACACAAACGTGCCCAGCTCAGGAACAAGCCTGCTGTCCTCCGCCTGGGGAGGGGCAGCCAGGGGACACTGTGGCAGTGGGCGGCCGACGCCAGCCAAGTGGCTGGAACTGTTGATGACCTGGGGGGAGGCAGGAAATAGGCTCAGAGAACAGGCGAGCCTGAGACAGGGCCCGGCGTCCCTCGGGCCAGTGTCACCCCGGCACTGTGTCCCCTGCAGCGGGACCAGCACTGCATCCCAGCTCCCCAGGAGAGCCCTGCACACCACTCTCAGGCCACCTCCCTCGGCCACCAGCAGCCAAGCCCTGCGGCCCGGCTGCCCCACGACTGGTTGTGACAGGAATGTGGCAGCGCTGGGTCTCAACAATGCGTGTATCAACCGATCAGATAGAGACTCCTTTTTCTTTTTTTTCGCGGCACCAGGGATTGAACTCACAACCTCGCGCCTGTCAGATAGGCGCTTAAGTCACTGAGCCAAACTCCCAGTCCTGTTGTTTTTTTTTTTTTTTTTTTTGAGGCAGGGTCGCACTGTGTAGCTCAGGCTGGCCTTGCGCTCATGTTGTAGCCCAAGCCGGCCTCGAACTCACAACCTTCCTACCTCAGCCTCCCCAGTGCTGGGATTAAAGGCGAGAGCTACCATGCCCGGCTCCTTTTTCTTCTTGTTTTTTCTTTCGGTTTTTGAGACAGCATCTCACTGTGCAGTCCAGGCTGGCCTTTGGCTCTCGGTGATGCCCCCGCCTCAGCCTCCTGGGATCACAGGAGTGCACCGCCACCCCTGGCAGGGAGACAAACCTTAAAAACAGCTGCACTGGCACGCCTGTCATCCTGGCTCTTGGAGAGCCAAAGCAGGAAGATCACTGCAAGTTCATGGCGGCCACGTAGCCCAATCTTGTCTCAAAAACAAACAACAACTCAGTTGCAAAACTATCACTTCTTAGTCCTTTCACAAGATCAGAAAAGAAATACAGAGTAAACAAAAGTCAGCATCTAGAAAATCTACCTAGTTTTGTAACTAATTTGACTTTCAGGTAGCTGCAACTTCATACCTTAGTAATCCTGAATATAAGACAAAGCTACCACTTTCCTTACAAGATGGGGGAAGCTGAAACACCTAACACTTGGGGAAGAAACCGCTAAAAGGAAGACAGCGCGTGCATAAACGTCTTTTCCCCCTCTGCAAAATGAAGCTGAAGGTCTTTCCTCCTCGACCTGCTCGCCGGGAAACTTAGCTTTCAACTGCACTACACAGACGCACCGGACTACTTCAGATACTTTGTACTGCGACAGCATTCCCCCAAGTTCCACAAGATACCTTAGTCCAAGAGGGCAAGTTGTAAAAATAACAGTTTGAAATATAATTCCAATAATATATTAAACCACTGAAAGAGAACTGGAATCTAGCAAATGAGTTCGAACCTAGATCTGTATGCACCAAACACCTTTCTAAAATAGTTACGTCTAAATTTTCATAATAAAACTGAAATTATGACCTGTGACTTTACTGCTAAAATCCTAGTCATGTCCTTAACGTCTTTAACTCCTTTAGACATATGTGTGTTTTCCTCCCCAAATGGCTCACAAAGCAGAAAACAATTCATTTCTATTCAGTGTAGAACTGACCAAGGGCCTGGGGTTTAGCTCAGCGGCGGAAGAGCCTTCCTGGCAAGTGCGAGGTCGTGAGTTCGATCCCCAGTACCAAAAAAACAACAGCAACAACAACAAAAAACAAGTGTAGAACTGACCCGAAAAATTAGAGCATGGAAAAGAATTTGCCCAGGAAGCCGGGACACACGGACACTGAGGCACAGGGACAGCCCAGGAGCCCGGGCCGGGGCCCCGCCTATCAGGTCAGCAAAGCACCACAGCGGCCGCTCCGGGGAGGCCGGGCCTGGTGAGGCACCCCACACGCGAGGCCGCGGTCACCCGGGTCAGCAGCCGCCGGCCCTGGGCGCCCGCCGCAGGTGACCCCCAGGCTGGCCGGGCCGGCGCTCCCGCCGCGGCCCCGCAGGGCTCCCAACGGTCCCTGTAAGCCACCATCTGCCTGCGGGGCGGCGCCATCTGAGTGCGGCGGGCGCACACGCACAGACACACGCCGCGGAGGGCGCCCGGGGCTGTGGGTCCCGGGGCGTCGGTCCCAGCTCGCGAGCCCGGCTGTGCGGCGGGAACCCGGCCGGCGCCCTCGGGGTCACCGCGGGAGCGCACGCACCGACTGCGCCGCGCCGCCCCAGCCCGCAGCCAGGGGCGCCCGAGGGCGCCGGCCACGCGCGAACGCCCGGCTGTGACGCGGCCTGGCCCGCGGGGTCCACCGTGTGCGGTCTCGGGCCGGGGCCGGGGGGTCAGAGCCCTGCGGGGCGCTCCCTCCCCGGGGCTCTGCCGACGCCGCCCGCGCCGCGCTCGGGCCCGGGGCGCAGGTCGGGGTGGCGCGCACGGCGGTCGGACCCACCTGGCGGCCCCGCGGCGCGCTCGGGCTCGGGCTCGGGCTCGGGCTGCGGCTGCGGGCGGCGTCCTCCGCGGCCATCTTCCCGCGCCTCCCGCGCCCCGCCCCGCCCCGCCGCCCACGCACACGCGCCCGCCGCGCCGTGTCCCCAGTTCCCGGGTCAGACGCAGAGCCGGCCCTGGTGGTGATGAGGGGGCCACCGAGGTAACCCTGACGTCAAGGTGGCGGGAGGCTGGCGGGGCCCGAACCCTGATGTCCCAGCTACTCGGCGTGGGCAGGCGGCTCACAGGTTCAAGGCCAATTTAGCAAGACTCTCTCTCCAAATAATTTGCGTTCTCTGTACCGGCGATTAAGGGGGCTGCAGGCTGAGCAACTTCCCCATCCCTTTTAAAATGTTTTTATTTTAAGACAGGGTCTCGTTAAGCAGCCCGAGCGGGGTTCACACTTGCGACCTTCCTGCTTCAGCCTCCCTGAATGTGCTGCCACCCGCAACTTCCAGAATGGAGAAAACTTTCAGAGGCTCAGAACTTTGCTCAGTGGTAAAGGGCTTACCCTGCAGGCTGCCTCAAAGCCATGGGTTCATGCAAGCCCTGGGATCACAAGTGTGTGCACACACGTGTGCACACTCATAGACACACGCACACATACACATAGGGACAACGCCGCACAAACGGGGAGGAAGAGATGGGGTGACCGAGGGACCCCAGAGGCAGCCATGAAACCAGAGTCAGGTTCCCTCTGGGTTCCAAGGCGTGGCCCGGCAAACGGGCGACCTTGGGCCATGGACGCTGGCGCGGCCTTCGAGGGCCAGGCGCGCTCCTCTGCCTTTGCGGGTGCCAGGCCCTCG
This sequence comes from Dasyprocta punctata, assembly GCA_004363535.1. Lineage (NCBI taxonomy): Eukaryota > Metazoa > Chordata > Mammalia > Rodentia > Dasyproctidae > Dasyprocta > Dasyprocta punctata. The sequence goes on along the minus strand of RJWM01035995.1, from coordinate 11,062 downwards.
GCGCCCAGGCCACGCTTCTGGGAGCGTGCTGGGCAAACTAGGGCTCTCCGAGAGAATTTTTAAAGATTGGAGGGAGAGCCGGGCGTGGTGGCGCACGCCTTTAATCCCAGCACTCAGGAGACTGAGGTAGGAGAAGCATTGTGAGTTATAGTCCGGCTTGGGCTACAAGGTGAGCAAGGCCAGCCTGAACTACATAGTGCGACCCTGTCTCAAAAAAATTAGGGCTCAGAGTTTGGCTCAGCGGCTTAAGTGCCTGCCTGACAGGCACGAGGTTGTGAGTTCAATCCCTGGTGCCGCAAAAAAAAAATAATAATAATAAAAATTTAAAAAAAGATTGGAGAGGGGAGCCCGGAGCTCGGCAGGAGAATGCTTGTCGCCCGCCAACACCACTGAATACTGAAAATAAAAGTCAAATGGGCAGGGCCCGGAGTTTGACTCAGTACCTTAAGCGCCTGCCCTGGCAGGCGCGAGGTTGTGAGTTCAATCCCCGGTGCCGGAAAGAAAAAAAAAAAAAAAAAGTCAAAAGTCAAATGGGCACAGCGATGCGCTCCTGCAATCCCAGCGCTCGGGGAAGCTGAAGCAGGAAGATTGAAAGTTTGAGCCCAACCTGGATAATTTAGCAACTTTAGTCACTTTAGTTGCTGGTTCTCCTCCAGTTCAGTTGGGGCCAAATCGTGGAAAGAATTAAGGTCATGAAGTGAGGCACCATTATATTTATTTATGCAATGGCTGCTACCTAAAAAGAGGCTAAGCCAGGTGCTCCCATAACGGCTCCACGTCACAGAAACCCAAACCCAGGGCCCTGCTGGCCCAGCAAGTGTGAGGCCCTGAGTTCAAGTCCTTGTACCACAAAAAGGGGGAAAAAAAGGAATCCAAACTCAGGGTCTTCAGTTTTAGCCACTGTGGATTCTCAATTCAAACTAACAAGAAGTGCACATATGAACAAATAACATTAAAAATTTAAATAAACAGATAACTGACACAAATAGAGAAGGAGGGGCCAGTGCCTGCCTAACAAGCAGAAGCCTGTGAGTTCGATCCTGGGTTCAGAAAGAAAGAAAGGAAAGAAAGGAAGAAAGAAGGAAAGAAAGAAAGAAAGAAAGAAAGAAAGAAAGAAAGACAGACAAAGCATTATTGTAAATAGGAAAATATTTCACTGTTTAATATGCTATTATGTGTGTGTGTGTATACAGTTTGTTTTTCATTTTTTTGAGACAGGTTTCACCATGAAGCCCAGGCTGGCCTCAAACAGGCAGTGATCCTCCTGCCTCAGCCTGCTGAGTGCTGGAACTACAGCCATGCATCACCACTTTCATAAATCTCGATGTCACTTATCACTTAAAACAACAGCGAACAAAAATCATGGCGTGGCGTGATTCGGGTTTACCAGGAAATCATGAGAAGCAGAGACAATTTCTATGGCTCCTAAAACTTCTTGCATAGTGGTTGTTTGTCTCCCGCCACACCTTCCCTGTCTCAGATCCTTGCAGGGGTCTACCTTCTCCCTAAGACTCTCCCGCCTCAGCCTCCCCCCACCTTCCCTGGACACCTAGCAGGGGTTGCCAAGGACAGCACACAGCCCCAGCTGTGACCTCTCCCCCTGTGGCCAGCAGCAGCAGCCCTGGCCTTCTGGGAGCTCTGGAAAAAACCTGTGGCTGGTAGGGCTTCATGGTGCAGGCCTGTGGGAGGCTGAGGCAGGAGGATCCCAAGTTCAAGCCCCACCTGGGCTACTTAGTGAGACCTTAGCTCAGCATTAAAAAGACTGGGGCTGTAGCTCAGTGCACATGACCTGGGTTCAGTCCCAGAACTGCAAAACAAGAAGCAGACGAAACAAAACGAACCCACAGAGCTGTCCTTGGCGTCTCTGTCTCACAGCTGACCCTTAGCATTGGGAGGGCTGCTGGGCCAGTCTTGGGAGCAAGCACACCTGGACCCTGTTTGCCACGGAAAAGTCACCTGACGTGTGTGTGTGTGTGTGTGTGTATCTGTGTGTGTATATATATATATATATTATTTATTTTGTCTTTTTGAGACAGGGTCTCACTATGCAGTTCAGGCTGGCTTTAAGTTCACATTGTAGCCCAGGCTGGGCTCAAACTTCCAGTAGTCCTCCGGCCTCAGCCTCCCAGTGCTGGGATGGCAGGCGTGTGCCGCCGCGCCTCAGCCTCCCGGTGCTGGGGTGGCAGGCGTGTGCCGCCGTGCCTCCAATCTCGTTGTTTGTCCTGGCAGACCTCTCAGCACACAGTGGTGCAAAGGTCTAACAAACGCATCTGGAGCTCTGTACTACGCACGCCTAGCACTGTGCGGGGTGCTTTATCTTTGTTCTACTTTACTGCATAGCAAGGCATGTTTGTGTATCAATAGATAAAAAGCTACTTCACTTACCATTGTAATATCTGATCCCTACAAAACCTTCTGTAGGAGTCAGGTGTGGTGATGCACATTCGGGAGGCTGAGGCAGGAGGATCCTTGCAAGTTGGAGACTGGGCTGGGCTACAAAGTGAGCTCAAGACCAGCCTGAACTGCATAGTGAGACCCTGTCTCAAAAAGCCAAAAAAAAAAAAAAAAAAAAACCTTGTGTAGCAAATACATAACAAGTAAAACACCTCATGATAAACTTATGTGAATATAATGAAATTTAATTCTCGATATTTTATTATTATTATTATTATTATTATTTTGGTACTGGGAATCAAACTCAGGACCTTGCACTTGCTGGTTAGGTGCTATGCCATTGAGCCATATCCCTGGCCCAAAGAATAACTCTAATAACTCATCACAGATCACAATGGTGACAGGGACATTAATGCAGCCCTTCACCCTCACCCACAGTCCCTTGGTGTTGCACCTGGTCAGCCCTGTGTTGCGTGTGCCCATTAAGTCCAACATGATTTTGTCACCGTGTAGATTCATGTATCCCTGACCACAGACAGATACTTAACTCTTCCAGTTGGATGTGGCAGCACACGCCTGTCATCCCAGCACTCAGGAGGCTGAGGCAGGAGGGTTGTCAGGAATTGGAGGCCAACCTGGGCTCCATAATGAGTTCAAGGCCAGCCTAAAAAATAGACATTTAACTGTTCTGGTACCACAAGCATCCCCTGTGTTGCCCTGCTATGAACACCCGCTCCTTAACCTCTGTCTTCCATCTGTAAAATGTGGGCATCCCAGTGCTGCCGCCTGATGGACCCCTTGGGACCTGGGACTGGCTTCTTTCGCTCAGTGAGCGCTGCCACCGGCCCATCCCGTTTATTGTGGGGTCACAGCTCTCACTCTGCACTTCCAGTACACTACATTGTACGGAAGGAAGTGCAAGCTGGGGTGCTGCACACCCCCAGTGCCCTGGGAGGCTGAGGCAGGAGCACGGAAGGTTTGGGCCCAGCCTGGGCACCTTATAAAGACACTGTCTGTAAGTAAGAACGGGTAAAAGCCTGGAGCTGTCGCTCAGGGCAAAGGCCCTGGGTTCAACCTTCAGTACTCACTCTCCACAAATGCATGGGTGGGTGGGGGAAGTGGGGAGAGGGGGGCAGGGAGAAGGCCAGGCCAGGCCAGGCCCAGGCCCAGGCTGGCTGTGTTCCCGCCTGGGCCACCCCAGGCAAGGCAGGAGCCCTAAACCCGCGGGCAGCCAAGCATCTTTGCAACGGAGGCGCGGGAGTCAGCTTGAATGGTGCACTGCATGCATCCCGCAGTTCTGGGCCGGCTCCGGAGCCTGGCCTGTGGCTCCCGGCCTCTTCCCCGACGAGCACAAGCGCCCCGCTCATAGGAGCTCCAGGGGGTGCAGTGCTGTGTTAGGTGCTTGTCCTGCCCTTGGAGGAACCCACCGCTGAAGGCCAGGATTGTCCTAGAGCAGTGGGATAGTACTGTCCAGCCGGCTGTGCTGGCTCAGGCCTGTCAGCCCAGCACTCAGGAGGCTGAGGCAGGAGGATTGCTGTGAGTTTGAGGCCAACCTGGGCTACATATTGAGACCCTGTCTCAGAAAACCAAAAATAGCTGGGGATAGCTCAGCAACATAAGTTCCTGCCTGGCAAATGTGAAGTCATGAGTTCGATCCCCTGTACCAAAAAAAAAAAAAAAAAAAAAGTAAAATAAAACTGAATTGCTAGCCGGGCGTGGTGGCGCACGCCTTTAATCCCAGCACTCGCACTCGGGAGGCTGAGGTAGGCGGAGCGTTGTGAGTTCGAGGCCGGCTTGGGCTACAACGCGAGCGCAAGGCCAGCCTGAGCTACATAGTGCGACCCTGCCTCAAAAAAACCAGGGCTGGGAGTTTGGCTCAGTGCCTTAAGCGCCTGCCCTGGCAGGCGCGAGGTTGCGAGTTCAATCCCCGGTGCCGCAAAAAAAAAAAAACAAAAAAAAACCCAAAAACTGAATTGCTGTATTCAGTGTTGCAGAAAGTGCACAGCAGCAATGACCTGGAAGGAAACAAGATGCAAACCCACACCCCAGACTTCTGCCAGGCCGGGGCTCTGCACCTTGGTCCGGCAGAGTTGGCAGCCGGAGGTGCGGTGGGAACAGGTGGAGCTGTGTTTGGGGATCACCGAGCTCCGAGGCTGAGACAGCGTGGTTTCCCAGCTGCGAGCGATTTACAGCAACAGTGGGGTAGGAGGGAGATGTACAACTTGCTTCAGTGAGAAGGGGCCAGAGTCTGGGGCCACCCCCTGCGAGGACCCGTCCTCCCTTCGCGTGCTCTGGCCTCGGTGCTGGCCTTGGCTTCCCGCTCCTCTGTTCTTTCGAGCCAGTGTGGAGGAGACCTGAGAGGACAGTGACGCTGACAGGTGACATGACCATGATGGGGTGACCTCCGGGTCCCAGTCATCCCAGCATTCAGGAGGCTGAGGCGGGACGTTCGCCCAGGTGTCAGCCTGGGCTACATGGCATGGCCCTGTCTCCAAACCCAAACATAAATAAACAACTGCTCAGTCTAATTAAACAAATCTAATCATATGAGTCAAACACCATTAACATGTACCTTTGCAGATAAGAAATGGACAGAAATTGAAGTCTGCTGACACCAGAGAGAGAGCCTGTGTGCTAAGTGGGGCTTACATCTGTGCCTGGTCTGAACGGACACTGACACGTGAGGCACCACAGATTTCAAAGATTTAACACCAAAATATATACATGTGGACACTGTCCCACTGATACTGGCTTGCATTAATTACATGTTGAGACATTTGGGATATATTCCCTGAAGTAACATGTTATTATAATTAATTTTACAGGTATTTTTTCTTTTGGGGCAGTGTTGAGGATCACATGCTAGGCCAGATCAAGTCAAAGTAGTTAACTTTCCCCAGGCTGGGCTTGATCTTACAGCTCTCCTGCCTCAGCCTCCCAGAATGCTAGAATTCTAGGACTGTGCCACCATTCCCAGTACCTGTTTGTTTTAACTTTCCTTTTTCTTTTTTGTTAAGACAGTCTTGCTATGCAGCGCGACTGGCCTTGAACCCGCTCATGTAGCCTGGGCTGGCCTGGTCCTCACGGCAGTCCTCCTGACTCAGCCTCCGGAGTGCCGAGATGACAGGCCTGTGCCACCACGCCCAGCTTCTTTTAAATTCCTTTTGCCTGGCTACGAGCACGCTTCAGATTATTTGTGAGTCTCGGAGTATTTCTGTGGAGTGGGGCTGGTTTGTCCAGGCTGCTGAAGGTCATCTGGCCAAGTCTGCAGCAGGACTGGGACGAGTACGTCGGAATGTCTGTGTGTCTATTTATTTATCACACTGGGGTGGGATCCAGGGTGTGCACACTAAGACATATCCGCACGTCTTTTTGTTTTGGAGACAGGGTCTTACTAAGTTACCTAGGCTAGCCTCAAATTCATGCTCTTCCTGCCTCAACCTCCCCAAGTGCCAGGATCATAGGCCTAGGCCACCATGCCCAGCTAGTAAAATGCTTAATAATGTAATCAATCAAATACGATCAATAAAAATGTTTGTAACTTGGCATGCAAAGTACATCTAGGCACCTTGCACAGATGTCCAGTAATTTTGGTGCCGCAAGGATTGGTCCTTGATGAAACTTGGAAATCATGGGGACCGCTTGTAGCTTTTAGAACTAATTTAAAAGGAAACGAACGTACAGTTTCCTTGTAAATATTTGGGGTGACTTGGAGAGGAGAATATTGCCACCAAGCTTTCAGCAGCACGGCCAGGCCTGGTGGTGCACACCTGTCCTCCCAGTGCCTGGGAGGCTGAGACAGGAGGATCACTTTGAATTTTAAAAAACTAGTGTTGTGTACAGTAGTGAAACCCAGGTGAGAAAAGCCTGCTGTTTTGCGCTGGCATCTCAGCCTGCGGGGCGAGAGGGAAGGGTGCTAAGACGTGAATCTGTGTTAAGCCGGGTTACTTTTCCCCGGGGAAACAGCGGGCAGGGTAGGGATGACAAAGCCAGGACAGGATATTTTAGGAGCAGGCCTGGGAGCCCGGCGGACGCGCTGGCTCTGCACTGCAGGTTATTCGGGGACATGCGCAGGTCTGGAGGGCTGTGGGGGCCGGGCCCCAGGGCTGGGCAGGAGGGGCCGGGCAGGGGCTGTGGCCGCAGAGCACGCTGGGAGTCACTGAAGGGTCTGCACACTGGCCGTCCCAGCGCTCCATGAGGCTGAAGCAGGAGGACTGCGAGTTGGAGCCCAGCCTGGACAATTCGGTGGGAGCCCATCTCAAAATAAAAATTAAAGAAAGGGCTGGGGCAGGAGCCCAGTGTGAAGGCCTGGGCTCAGTCCCCAGAGCTGGAAAGAGGGAGGCAGGGGCGCTGGCGGTCTGGTGGCAGTGGATGGTCCTGAGTCCCACTGCCAGTGCGGCAAGGGCCGGAAACTGAACAGAGGCAGCTGCCTGGGGAGGGGCTGGGAGGAACTCCCCGCCCCACACACTGTTCTCGGGGTTTGAAGTAACCAGAAACTTTGGTTCATTTCGTTGATAGCATGTTGCTTTGTCATCCCTGCTCCTCTGGAGCTCTTGTGCTTAAATGACCCTCCTGCCTCAGCCTCCTGAGCAGCTGGGCCAGCAGCTGTGCAGGGCCGTGTGGCTTAGCTGAGCCTCCCACCTGGGTATTTATGGCAGGCACTGTGTGTCCCAGACGAAAATACTCTGTCCTGGCAGCTGCGCCCACCACGCCAGCTGCACGAGCATGTCTGTCTTCTGCGGTGACAGCGCAGCTCCACGCCTGGTCCTCGCCCGCGATTACCCTGGCCTTCCTGAGGCCCTTTCCAAATCCCTCTGCAGCAACACAGGGAAAGACGGCTTCAGTGCCCCCCAACAGCTCCCAGCCACTGCTCCACTGCTCCTTTTTTCCTTTACCACAGGTCTCCCTGTGTAGCCCAGGCTCACCTTGAACTCACAGCAATCCTGCCTCAGCCTCTTGAGTGCTGGGATGACAGGCATGTGCCACACCAAATTTCAAAAAGAAAAATATTCCCCTTGGTGCTAAAACTTTTGGTGATGTTTTCAAAAAAACACTACAGGAGATCAAGGAGTAGAGAAACAATCCGTGTGGGAAGGGCCCGAGGCAAGCAACATGGGGTCCACAGGAGGACTGCTGGCTGGGGATGGGGCCTGGAGGGCTGTGGCGGGCTGGGGCAGGGCCAGCACGGGGGAGTCACAGGGATGCAGCTCCAGAGCCGGCCCCACAGGGACAGCAGCCGGGGAGGAGCGCCAGGGCCGGCCAGCTGCTCGGAGACAAACCCTGGGCTCCCGCGGCAGGCAAAGCGCCGCTCGGAGCAGGACGGCTCGGGACGCCCCGCCCTGCCCGTGCCCTCCTCGAGAGGCTCCCCGAGTCAGTCAGTAGAAGGGCAGGAATCTTTAAAAGTTGTTTTCACTGGTAGATGTTTGTGATATGTGACATTCACATTTGCTTAGGAAAGTGGTGTGAATCCACGCATCTCACAGGCTGGCCTTGAACTCATAATCCCCTCACCTCCCCTGTTAAGTACTGTGATAAAGCAGAAATTTCTACAAATAACAATTATTTGCAATATTATGTCTTTCGTCTACTGCTTGTATTCTTGATGTGAAATAATTCTAACTTAAATGATTTGTGCTAGAAAATAACCTTTGACAAACCGGGCATGGTGGCACACACCTTTAATCCCAGCACTTGGGAGGCTGAGGTAGGAGAAGCGTTGTGAGTTCGAGGCCAGCTTGGGCTACAACGAGAGCATGAGGCCCGTCTGAGCTACATAGTGCGACCCTGCCTCCAAAAACTAGGGCTGGGAGTTTGGTTCACTGGTTAAGCACCTGTCTGGCAGGCATGAGGTTGTGAGTTCAATCCCTAGTGCCACAAACAAAAAACAAAAAACCTTTGACATCCCCAATTTATTTATTTATTTATTTTTTTTTGTGGCACTGGGGATCAAACTCACAACCTCAAGCCTGCCAGACAGACAGGTGCTTAAACCACTGAGCCAACCTCCCGGCCCTGTTTTTTTTGAGGCAGGGTCACACTAAGTAGCTCAGGCCCGCCTTGCACTCACACTGTAGCCCAAGCTGGCCTCGAACTTACAACGCTTCTCCTACCTCAGCCTCCCGAGTGCTGGGATTAAAAAGGCCTGCACCACCACGCCCGGTGATATCCCAAATTCTATTGTGCAAAATTAGTTTAGGTTTTCTTGAACAAGTTTTAACCAAATGTAGACCAAGTACTGAACTATGTGTGCACATGTGTACATGTGTGCGTGTGTGTGGTGGTAAGGATTGAACCTGTAGCCTTAGGGATGCTGTGCACACACCCTCTCCTTTTTCTTTCTTTTTTTTTGTACTGGTGATTGAACTTACAACCTTGCACTCGCCAGGCAGGTCCTTATGCTGCTGAGCTAAATCCTTGGTCCTACCCTCCTCTTTTTCAAAAAAAAATTTTCGATGAGTGTGGTGGTACACACCTGTCATTCCTGCACCGGGGAGGCTGAGGCAAGAGGATTGCTGCAAATTTGAGGCCAGTCTGGGCTACATAGTGAGTTCAAGGCCAGCCTAAACTACATAGCAAATGGGTGTGGTGGCACACGCCTGTAATCACAGCACTCAGGGGGCTGAGGCAAGAGGATTGCTGCAAATTCGAGGCCAGCCAGGACTACAAAGTGAGTTCAAGCCCAGCCTGAAATGTATAGTGAAACCCTACCTCAGAAAAGACCCCCCCCAAAAAGTAAGTAAATAAAATAAATAAATAAAAATAAGTTGTGCAGTAAGACTCCATCTCAGAAAGCTCCTCTGCAATTTTTTTTTTTTTAATTTTGGCTGGGGGCCAGGGATATAGCTCAATGGCACAAGTGCCTGCCAGGCAAGCACAAGGTCCTGAGCTTGAGTCCTGTAGCCCTCCACCCAAAATACATTCAAATTTTGGCTGGCTGTGGTGGTACAAACCTGTCATCCCAGTACTCTAGGAGGTTGAGGCAGGAGGATCACAAATTTGAGCTCTGTTTGGCAGTTTAGCAATTTAGCAAGACCCTGTTACAAACTTAAAAGGGGCGGGAGTGGTGGTGATGGCGCCATAGCTCAGTGAGAATTCCCTGTGCCAAGAAAATAGTATTTGAGGTGGGCGTCTCACTACATGCCTTCCCAGGCTGGCCTCCCGCCTCGGCGAACAGCATCTCGGAGCCCACCTGCCGGAGCAGTGCAGCCCCTGCCGCTTGGCCCCAGGCAAACCAGGAAGGTCCTCGCTTGGCGTTCATGTTTGTAAATGCTGTCAGCTCCACGGAAGACAACGGGCACCTGCGAATAAGAGGAGGTCACAGCAAGCAGGGAGACATGGCCGTCCCACGGGAAAGGCCCGGAGGAGGGGCGGGGCTCTGGGAGTGTAACACTGTTGTGCAATGGATGCTACATTGTGTCAGCTTGAGGAGTGCAGAAGTTTAACTGGGTGACTCAGCAAGGGGCCAGGGTCCTCACTATGTAAACATCCTGAGCCTGTGCAAGAAGAGGGCAGGGAGATCCTGTGAGTGCTGCACTGGCCCTGGAGCGGGGAGTAAGCTGCTTGCAATATAAGGGAGGCAAAGAGGCTTGCTCCCCTCTTTGCTCTGGTTGCTTTGCTGTCTTCTGCCACCTTGAAATGCAGCCCCTCTGCCACCCTGCCTTACAGCCAGCTGAGTATGCACTGAAACCTCCACACACTGTGAGCTAAATAAGCCTTTCCTTCCTGCATTTTGGGTGTCTGCTATTTTATCCTAGCAAGGAGAGAAAAGTAACTTAAGTCACACTGTGCACTACAAACACAGACCAATAAAAGTCAAGAAGACAGCCTGTCTCTGGCCACACAGCACTGTCCAAACGAAGCAGGACCAAAATGAAATGGCTTCTTCAACCCCAGCACTCAGGAGGCTGAGGTAGGAGGAGTGTTGTGAGTTCGAGGCCCACTTGGGCTACAACTCGAGCAAAAGGCCGGCCTGAACTACATAGTATGACCCAGTCTCAAAAAACCAGGGTTAGGAGTTTGGCTCAGTGGCTTAAGTGCTTGCCTGGCAGGCGCGAAGTTGGGAGTTTGATCCCTGGTGCTTCAAAAAAACAAAAACAAAAACAAAGTGAAATGTAAAGTTCCTGATATTTTAAATATGCCAAAAAACCAAATCTAAGGGGAAATGTGATATGTAGTACTGTTATACTGTATTGTCTAGTATGAACCCTGAGTTACATTTGTTTTCTTTTTTGAGACAGGGTCTCACTATGTAGTCCAGGCTGGCCTTTAACTTCCTGCAGTCCCCCTGCCTCAGCCTCCCAAGTGCTTAGACTACAGAGATGCACCACTACACCTGGCTTTCATTTTCATTTCTTTTTTTCTTTCCTTCTTTCTTTTTTTTTTTTTTTTTTTGTGGCACCGGGGATCGAACTCACAGCTTTACACCTGCCAGACAGGCGCTTACGCCACTGAGCCAAACTCCCGGCCCTAATTTTTTTTTTTTTTTTTGCGGCACCAGGGATTGAACTCACAACCTCGCGCCTGCCAGGGCAGGCGCTTAAGGCACTGAGCCAAACTCCCGGCCCTGGTTTTTTGAGGCAGGGTCGCACTATGTAGCTCAGGCCGGCCTTGCACTCGCGTTGTAGCCCAAGCCGGCCTCGAACTCACAACGCTCCGCCTACCTCAGCCT
>RJWM01035994.1:0-18473 GCA_004363535.1 Dasyprocta punctata | reverse complement strand
TAAGCACCTGGTTGGTGAATGCAGGTGCCTGTGAGGAGGATCGTACACAACCTTCCACCCTGGGACGCATTTATAGGTGGAGGGTGTTTTGGGTTTTTTGAGACAGGATTTCACTGTGTAGTTCAGGCTGGCCCTGAACTCACTATTAGCCCAAGCTGGCCTCAAACTTGTGATCCTCCTGCCTCAGTCTCTCAAGTATCGGAATTATAGACTTACACCACACCCAGATCATTTTGGGTTTCTGTGTTTTATTTTGTTTTGTTTTGTTTTGGTACTGGGGGATTGAACTCAAGGTCTCTGCAGCAAGTTAATCCCTACCCTTTTTAATTTTTTAGTTTGAGACAGGGTCTTGCTAAATTGCCCAGGCTGGGCTTGAGCTTACAGTCCTCCTGCCTCAGCCTCCCAAGTGCTGAGTATTACAGATGTGCACCACCACTCCCAGCTCTAGATCTTGCCCTTTCTACCCCTTCATTTTATCCTTTGTACTAAACCAATTGATTTAAGTGCTTTCCTGAGCTCTAGGAACTGTTTCAGCAAATTGTTGAACCTGGGAGGGGGTGTATGTGGGAACCTCAAACACATAGCCAGTCATTCAGAAGTCCCACTGATCGAGGACTCGCTCCAACATTTGAAGTGCATGTGGTCTCAGACCAAGCCCTACCGCTGTGCGAAGCCCTCCCCTGTGTGATGCTAATTCCAGGGAGCGCCAGAATCAAAAGGCATTGGACACCCAGCTGGCATGGAGCATGGGCTGGCACGGATGAAATTCACACATATTTGGCACACATCTGGTGTCTTGAGGGTTTTGTGGGCAGAAAGGAATCCAAACTGAGTCTGAGAGTGTCACACACATAGGGCAGTCCGATTTTCTGCTCTTCGCAGGGAATGGATGCAGGCCCTGAGGGGGATTTGCAGATGATACACGTGTGTAAGAGCTCAAGACTCCTCTTTCCCTTTGCCCTATTGTTGGAATTGTTTGTTTTTTTGAGACAGGTTCTTGTTATGTAGTTCAGGCTGGCCTTGAATTCACTATTAGCCCAGGTTGGTGTTGAACTCATGGATATCTTCCTGCTTCAGCCTCTCGACTGCTGAGATTACAGGCATTCCACAACACACCCAGCCTGACTGACTGCCCGGTACTAGAGATTGAACCCAGGGCCTATACACCCTAAGGACACACCAACCCTAAACTCCATCACCAGCCCCAAGAGTACACTGTATATTTTTAGATTAAGTCTAGATGACAGAATTCTTTGCAAAACAATTTAAAAATACTCTGAGCAATTATAGTTGAAACATCTTTGCTGTTAACTGAAAAATCAGAAGCCAAAGTTTTGTTAGTAAGTCATTATTTCCTGTCTAATGCTTGGATAATGCCATACATTTTGCAGTCTATGAAAGCTCTCAACTCATTTTGCCCAGATGAGAATTCATCTGTCTTTTGATGATTCCCTTGGGAAGTGAGAGGTGTCCTGGCATTGTTGCTATTCAGTCATTGTTTTCTTTGGTGTAAAGCTGGAAGGGAACAGGTGTGATTTAACTGTCTCAGGAGGAACTGCATGGGGGCAGAACTTCAGGACCAGCATTGAGATAGGGCTGGCAGGTAGCTGAATGGCAGCGCACACACTTAGCATTCGGGCTCCTCCCAGCACTGCCCCCCAAGGAAAGATGCCACACATGGGCGGGGGGGCGGTGCAAGCTGTAACCTCTCACTTAGGAGACTGAGGCAGGGGGATTGCAGAGAACTCAAAGCCAGATTTATCCTGTTGCAGGACTTTATGTCTGTGATACCTTCCTCAGCCAGCTATAATGAAAACTGGAGGGGTTTGCACATACTCTTTCAAGGTTGCACACATTCTGTTAAGGGAAAACAAAATCTCAAGAATTTAGATTTCCTGTAGGATATGAGCTTAAACTTTGTTTTCAAGGTGGAAAATATTTGTTTAAATCAAAGTTGGTACAGGGCATAGTGGTACATGCCTATAATTTCAGCATTCTGGAGGCTGAGGTAGGAAGATCTAAAGTTCAAATATAGCCTAGGTATCTTAGTGATTTAGGGACAACCTCTCTCAGAAAATAACAGGCCAGGCATGGTGGGGCACACTTGCAATCCTAGCACTTGGGAGGCTAAGACTGGAGAATTGCTGTGAGCTTGAGGCCAACCTGCACTACAAAGCAAGACCCTGTCTCAAAAAACAAAAAACAAAAACAAAAACAAACAAACAAAAAACCCTTCAAAATAAATAAATAAAATAAAGGACTGGGATGTAGCTCAGTGGGAAGCCATGGGTTCAGTCCCCAGTGCTACAAACAGGGGGTGGGACTTGAGGAAATTTCTAGGATGAATTTCTGTTTATTTCCCTGCCCCTTTAAACATTAATCCTAGAGTCCTATGCGCATCCTTCCCTTAGGTGTCATAAGCAACACCACATTCCGCGCAGTTCTCCATGTTCCTAGAGAGAGAACAGTGAGACGATGGAGGGAAAAGTACAAGAATTGGAATACAGAAAACTGAGGCCATATGGAGCCCTCTCTTCTGATGGGAAGGAAGGAAGGAAGGAAGGGGAGCAAGAGCTCTAATGGCCACTGTGCATTTATTTATACACTTGGGAGGTTGAGTATCACATGAAACCTCTCCACCTAATAGTTTATCCACGCAGCTTGTCTCAGGCACCCAGTGTTCTTGAGACTGGAGCAGCTCATCCATGTGACTCTGTGTTCTTGAGGCTGGCCTTGCTCCTGCCCTGCACAAGATCAATCTCCACGTTCAGCTGCTCCCCACATCTCCCCTTTTTGTCTTGTAGTTGTAAGCAATGGGTAGTTAGTTGAGGTTAGAGGATCTGTGTTTGGGGGACTCTATAGAAGACCTTCTCCTTCTCGAATCCCTTGCATTCTAGGTGAACTTGTTCAATTTAGGCTAAAGATTCCCAGTCCAATATTTTAAATCCCTATATATAGCAATTTAATCCTATACAGCACATTATCCCAGAACAACGATCAGTTACTAGTGTAGTTGGCAACTGTTTTATACCTCTTGTGGTTATACTTTTCTGCTGGATGCTTAGATCAAATTCAGGTGAGACCTGTGTTAATCAATTTTTGTTATTTATTGAAGTCAGTTAAGTTTCTTCAGGATTTACGTCTGTATTCTGACCCTTGTCCTTTTTTCTCCACCCTCTCACTGTCCTCATCCTGAGAACATTGAGAACTGTGTGGGATATGGCATTTGGTGCCTGAACAGGGACCCAGGGAACAAGGAAACACATTGGATAGCAGGTAAGAGGAGGCCTCTAGCTGTGTGCACGCAAAGAGAGAAATAGGCTTAAGAGAGGCCAAAGAGAGAGAAGTGTGTTGACTTTATCAGATGTTAAGCATGAGACAAGTAGTTCTCAAGAACCACAAATATATAGAAATCCTTGTTCTATTATGGATTCCTGTACTTGCTTTTCTTTTGTGGACCTGGATCAGGAAGTGTCTCAGTGGTCATGCACCCATTGAGTCAACCACAGAGGATTCTCCTCGGAGCACTATTTTAAAACCAAGTCCTGAGCCGAAAAGAAATAATATAGCAATATATAGTCCCACCCATAGAGCTTGAACCCTCTAGCTTTGCTCAATCAGGGAAGAAATGGTGGGGGGGCAAAAAAGACCTTTTCCCGCTAGAGGACTGTTTCGCTACGTCTTCAGTTGCACAGCTGCCCAAGGTAAAATTGATAACATTAACCTCACGACAAGCAGCAGCTTCCGCCTCTTCAGCTCAGAGAAACCTTGTTGCATCATAGGTCAAAACTTCCGCATCTCAGGGAGTAGAATCATCCTCTCTTTTTCCCTTGCAGCTGGCATTCAAAGAAACCAGATGGGCAGGGGAGTTCATGGAGCGATTTCAACATGTCTAGCCTGTTGCTTAACTCCAAGTCCCTAATAATCCGGGACAAGTCGCATGTCTTCAGGAAACCATACCTTTTAAAGACCCTAAAAGAATTAAAGCATGCTACCGCTACCTATAGCACACAGCCTGTTTTACCTTAGATTTAATAAAACTTACAGGGCAAGTTATGACCCCAAATGATTGGAAGGGAATAGTTAAAGCATGTTTAAGTACAGGGAATTATTTACTGTAGAAGAAAAAAATTTTTAAGTGTGCACAAATCAGGCTATTCACACTGCCACTCACAACATAGCCACTACAAAAGATATGTTAACGGGAGATGCCACAAATAATGAAATTACTTTTAAACTGCAAGTATATGAACAAATTAAAATAGCTGCCATAAGGGCTTGGCGGGAACTTCCTTCAAAGGGTGATCTTGATCTGATCTCCATCTGCCAGAGTCCTGATGAAAATTTTCAGGATTTTGTGGCATGCCTCTTGCAGGCTAATGAGAGGATTATCAAAAATTCAGAGGCTAACAAATTAATTGTTCAACAATTGGCCTTTGAAAATGCAAATAAATGATGTAAAGAGGCCTTACAAGCCTATAAAAAACAGGTTACACTGTCTGAGATGATTCGGATTTGTGCAGAGATTGGCCCTTCAGACATACAAGGGGCTAACTTGGCAGCAGCAATCACTCAGGCTATTCATCTGCAGCCTAGAGGAAAAGGAAGTGATGTGGTTACTTGTTTCAGCTGTCAAAGTGGGGCACATTTTGCCTGAAATTGTTCTGCTGCACCAGTAAGGGCAACACAGCCATTATTCCTCCCTGTTCAGGTACCAAAGGCCAAGTCCTGTGCAGGTTTCCATGTTCCCAGATGAGGACAGTGAGAGGATGGAGAAAAAAGGACAAGAGTTGGAACACAGACAACTGAGGCTGTATGGAGCCTTCTCTCCTGATGGGAAGAAAGGAAGGAGAAAGGAGGAGGAGGAGAAGGAGCGAGAGGTCCAGTGGCTGTGGCACATCTATTTATACATTTGGAAACTTCTCCCCCCAATAGTTTATCCACATGGCTTGTCTCAGGCACCCAGTGTTCTTGAGACTGCAGCAGCTCATCCATGTGACTTGCCTCAGGTGCTCTGTGTTCTTGAGGCTGGCCTTGCTCCTGCCCTGCATGTGACTGATCTCCAGCTTCAGCTGCTCCCCACAAAGCAACACACTTTTTATGCTTTTAGAAAAGAGAACAGCAGTAGCTGAGTGATTGATGACAGCGGGGGGGGGTGGCAGTTATACCTGGACTCCAGGGGTCTGAAGGCAGCAGGGTTGTTGGGGGTCATGGGCCTTGTAGACTACTGTGAGGGAAGCACATCTGTCCCCAGATAAATGGTGGTCCTCACAGACAGGGCAAGGGCTGAATGCAAAAAGCAATGGAACCCAGAGTTCACTCAGTTTATTCCCTAGACACTGGTTTAATTGAGATAAAGTACCTTGTAGATAGACAGTGTGAGATTCACACACCAGGTCCATGGAGGATAAACTGTGTGTGTGTGTGCACTTGAGAAAAAAAGGGAGAGAGAGAAGGAGAGAGTCAGCACAGTTTTTAAGTTAGAATTAATGGCCTTTGTCTACAAAGGCAAAACTGCAAATTCACCTGTAATGCCAGCACTGGGGAGGCTGAGGCAGGAGGGTTGGAGTTTGAGACCAGCCTGGACCTCACAGTGAGTTCAACGCTGGCTCAGACTACATAGCAAGACCCTGTCTCAAAAAGGAAAAAATTTCAGGTCACTGCTTCTAGAATAGAAGATGAGAGCTGAAGCACTGAGAATGAGTGTTTACCATTCTTCACAGCAGGGCTATAAGAACCAAAGGACTTCAGCACCTCCTCGCTCAGTTGTAGTGGGGAATAGCTTAAAGGGAAGAATTTTAGTGATGGCTCACACCTGTAATCCCAGCATGCCAGAGTCTGAGGTAGGAGGATCACTATGTGTTTGAGGTCAGTCTGGGCTACATAATGAGTTCAAGGCCAGCCTGAACTATATAGTAAGATCCTGTCTCAAAAAGGGGGGAGAGGGGTAGAGATTTAGCTCAGTGGCATAAGCGCCTGCCTGGCAAGCACAAGGTCCTGAGTTTGATTCCTGACACCAAAGGGAAAAAAAAAAAGGTGGGGAACTTTATTAAAGGGAGAGAGAAACTATTTCTCTTCCACTGATACTGTTCCTTAATGGTAGAAATCTCAGTAAAACCCATTGAAAATACCTGCCCATGCCAGATTATCTGAGTCCTTAAAGAATGGACCTTTCCATCCATTCCAAAGGCCTTTTTCTGTGCTTTGAGTTTGGAAAATTTCTTGTGTTATTTGATATTTTTTCCTCTCTCATTCTCTCTCTTTCTCTCTCTCTTTCTGTCTGTCTCTCCCCTTTCTCCTATACTAGGGATGGACTTTGCACTGAGCAATATTCCTAGTCCTTTTTTATTTTGGAGACAGGGTCACACTAAATTGCCCAGGTGGGACTTGAATTTTCTAATCCTCCTGCCTCAGCTTCCCAGGTAGCTAGATACAAGAGTCCACGCCATGTTTTGATACATGTATATGTTGAAAAGCATTTAAATCAATTCAGTGCTGCATTTCTGTAAACCTTGCCCTCAGGGAAGCTGAGGTAGGAGGATCAAAATTTGATTCTGTCTCAAAAAAAAACCAAAAAACAAAACAAAAAAAACTTTAAAAGAGTGGGGGTAAGAAGAAAACTCCTACATAGTCTATGAAACATAGCTGGGCATGGTGACACAGGCCTATAATCTCAAGCACTCAGGAGGATGAGACAGGCGGATCTCCATGAGTTTGAGGCCAGCTTGGGCTACACAGGGAGTTCAAGTTCTTAATGACACAGTCAGACCCTATCTCAAAAATAAATAGGCCAGGTGTGATGGCGTACCCCTGTAATCCCAGAATTTGGTAGGCTGAAACAGGAGGATTGCCTCAAGTTGGAGGCCAGTCTGGACTACAAAACTAGAACTTGTCTCAAAAAAAAAAAATTAAAAATTAAAAAAATAAATAATCTATGAATCAAAGTGGAATTTTCTGTAGACGGTAGAAAATATTTACCATAAGTGAAAATAAAAATACAACATGAAAATTTGTGGGCTGCAGATAAGCAGTACTTAGGTAAAATTTATAACTCTAAATTACTTACCTTAGAAGAGACAGAGGGTCTCAATTCAAAAAGCTAATCTTCCTGCTTAACAAACCATAATGAGAACAAAATCCAAAGGAAAAGCAAGGAGATAATAAAATTAGAAGCTGAAATCAATAAAATTGAAAATAGAGCTGACCACGGTGGCTATGCCTGTAACCCAGCACTCTGGGAGGCTGGAGCAGGAGGATCTCAAGAGCAGGCCCAGTCTGGATGACTTGGTGTCTTAGGGAGACCTTGTCTCAAATAATGGGTGAGGAGGGAATTCCGTGTGAAAGTCCTGGGTTCAATGCTTAGCACCACAAAAAAGAAAAAAGAAAATTTTAAATAAACAAAAATTGAAAACAAAGAAAAGCCAATGAGAACAAAAGCTAATTCTTTGAAAAGATCACTAAAATTGATCTTTGCCAGACTGACAGAGAGTAGCAGTTAAAGATCAGAAGTAGAATGGCCACAATTCAGACCTCACAGACAGTAAGAGGGTAACAGGAGCAACTGAATGCACATGAGTTTGCCAGTTTAAATGAAGCAGGCCCAGCCTTTGAAGTGGAAGTTAAGGGCGGGGAGTTTGGCTCAGCAGCTTAAGCGCCTGTCTGGCAGGTGTGAGGCTGTGAGTTCAATCCCTGGTGCTGAAAAAAAAAAAAAAAAAAAAAAAAAAAACCTATTTGAAGTGAAAGTTACTAAAGCTCACACGATAGAAATAGACTCAGCAGCCCGGTGTCAGCTACAGAAAATTGAATCCATAGTCAAAATCCTTCCAAAAAAGCAAACTCCAGGCACAGACAGATTCACTGAGGAATTATATCACCCATTAAAGAAGATAAAAGATCAGAACGGGGCGTGGTGGTGCATGCCTATAATCCCAGAGAGAAGGATCCCTGTGAGTTTGAGGGCAGCCTGGGTGTCTTAGTTACTTTCCTCTTTGCTAAGCCAAAATACCCAACACCCAAAGTTAAAGGACAAGAGGTTTTATTGTAGCTCACAGTGTGTAGAGGTTTTGGTCCATAGTCGGCTGGCTCCAAGGCAGAGTGGCATGGCAGAGGGATGAGAAACAGTTCATAGCAGGCAGCAAAGCAGTGGAGTAGCAAAGTAGCAGCAAGTGACAAGCAACAACCCTCGCTCTGCCCCTCCCCCTCAGGGCGGTAGCACACCCAGGTGAGGCAGCCTTAATCCTTGCAGCACTGTGCCAAAGCAATCAGTGGATTTTCAGGAGACCAGAGGGGAAGATTAAGGCCTCACTGGCCTCTTCCGTGAGCACAGGGTAGAAAGGCAGCGTGAGTGTGTGCCGACACTGCAGGGAAGGCGAGCGCAGCTGAGATCCTGCTGCTTACTCGGATACGTACGTACATGGATGTTCAGAGTCAGATGAATCCTGTGTCACTCTGATTGCATGTGCCTGTGTCTGAGTGAATAAAGCCAAGGTGCGCCAGTCACACCGAGCTCCTTGTCAAAGGAAAACAAGAGCCCCTCCCCTCCATTTTAACATATTCTGTTTCATCTTCATAGCCCCTTGGTCAGGTACAAACTCGTGGGTTGGTCCTCCACGCTAATTTAGTAATCACACACCCCTGGTCCCAGTGTCAAGCATTCTAGATTCAGCCACCTCTGAAAAGTCCCACTTATGACCACAAGAGGCTTTGGGGGGACATTGAGACACGAGCCATAACACTGGGCTACCTAGAGAGCTCAAGGCCAGCCTGAACTACACAGCGAGCCCCTGTCTCAAAACAAAACAAAACAAAACAAACCAAGGCGATTAGTTCTTCACTTTCTCAGGAAATAGACCAGGATGCACTTCCCAACTCTTCATCCGCCCAGCATCACCCGGTACCACGAAGCCGCATGGGTGGTATCGGGAATGCCACTTCAGACAGTGCATCACAGGACCCCCTGCTGATGTCTCCCTGTGTGCTGTGGGGCTTTGTCTTTCTGAGGTGCTCCAGAAAGGGCGCACGTGCGCCACAGCCTGCCAGCACCCCCAGCAGGAAGCAAGCCCACAGGTCTGACCCCCACACCTAGCAAGCCACCTCTGCGCTACCTCCAGCCCCAGGCTTCAGTTTGGTCTTCTCAGCTTCTCCAGGGTCCACTGCCAGCTTCCTGAGTGTCCAGGGAGCCCCCTCCAAGCTCCTCTCTCGCATCAAGCCTCCTGCCGTGAATGGGCCGCAAAGGCCCAGCAGGAAGTCACAGTTTGCCCCAGGTGAGGGCTTTCCCTCCTGGGAACACAGAAACAGCTGAAGCCAAATTTAGGCTGGTTTTATTTTAGCTTTTTGCTTGTCTTTGTTTTCTTCTTCCTGTCACACTTCCAGAATAGAACCATAGGCAGTCAAAGTGCACATCAAGGCAGCCCGTGTTGTTTTTTACTGGTGTTCTGGTCCAGGGATATAATTAAGGATTATTTATTTTCTTTAGCCCACTAAGTCATATGTATGATTTTTTTTTTTTAAGTACTGGGGATTGAACCCAGACACTTCCCACTGAGCTACATCCCAGCCCCACCCCAACCTCCTTTTTTTAAAGTTTCAGTACACTAATTTGACCAGAGTGGGCTCCAATTTGTGATTCTCCTGCCTCAGCCTCCCTGAATGCTGGGATAACAGGATTATAGGGGTGTACCACTGAGCCTGGCTCTGCTTTTTTTTGTTGTTGTTTGGTTTTTTTTGTTTTTTTGAGACAGGGTCTCCCTATGTAGCTCACGCTGGCCTTGAATTCACTATGTTTCCCAGCCTGGCCTGGCACTCATAGGATCCTCCTGCCTCAGCCTCCCAAGTGCTGGGATTACAGGTGTGGGCCATTCACATCCAGCCTAAACCTTGTACTCCCTTAACAAATTTAAATGAACATACATAGTTGAATTCTCAAAACAAATTTGATTCCATGTGAATCAAGACAAATGGATAAAAATATACCCTATGACATATTCTTTGGCTTTATGACAAGAGAAGGTAAAATTAAATGACACTTTACACTCTTGTCTTAAAATAATATATAGGACCAGATAGATGATATGTGACCACAGCTACTTCCTTATTTCAGAAAATACTTGAATGTTTCTATTCTGGAGAAGTCAGAGTTACATTTCTAAAGCCACAGCCTGACTATGACTTCACATTCTTCGGCCATGAAAACTAGTACTCGGCCCGGCCCCAGACAGACAACGAAGGATTTCCAGAACCGTCAACACTAATATTTGTTTTCCACATGCCAGAAATAGAGACTTGACTAATGTACATTCTTTGCTTGAATACTTTTTCCTGCTTCTGTTTCCAAATTTAAGAAAAGGCCTAGTTGCTCCCTCTCCCTCCTCCAAATACTTTGTTGGAGTTGGTGAAATGGCTCGAGTGGATATGGATCAGAGAAAAAAGGAGAAGGCTGCAGCTGCAGTCAGGAGATCATGCGTGCCTAGCAAAAAGAGTGCCACTGAAATACTTGCCGGGCGTGGTGGTGCACAACTGTAACCCCAGCACTTGGGAGGCTGATGCAGGAGGATTGCCAATGAGTTTGAGGCCAGCCTGAACTAAAAGCCAAAAAAAAAAAAATAAAAGGGAAAAATAAAAGGAAAAGAAAAATTCTAATTATAGCTGTTTCTGCTAAGCTTTCAGAAAGGCTCACCAGAGGCCTGGTGCACTCCCTCAGAGCTGCCATCCACCCCACCATTATGTCATAGTCTACATCCGCCTTGGAAAACTTTCCCTCATACAATCCTCCTCCTGCACCCCAAAGTCACAACGGCAGGGGCACTTTGTTGCTAACCAAAAAGAAAAATTGTCAGTTTCATTTCAAAACACATTACCCGCAAAAAAACCAAAGTAAACACAGGCTTTATCTCAGCTAGGAAATTCTGAGGGTGGAGGATTAGAAAATGAAACCCAGAGGGGATGTATTTAGCTGTTTTTTCTCATCACCTCCGTCAGTCTTCCGCCTCGGTGCCCTTTCCCTCTGCTCTGACGGCCGCAGTCAGGCCGCCAGGCACCAGCTGGCTCGGAAGCGCCCAGGGAGACCCTGCAGGCCCAGGTCCCAGGGGCCGCTTAGGATCCGCTGGGAACTGCAGGGCCGAGGGCCAGGAGACAGGACACCATGTGACAGAAATAATTTTCCTAGTACTCAGAAGACTGAAGCAGAAGGATCACTGTGAATTCGAGGCCAGCCTGGGCTACAAAGTGAGTTCAAGGCCGGCCTTAACTGCGTAGCCAGACCCTGTCTCAAAACAATGAAAGAATTTTCCCTACAGATGAGACAACGCCAGGCCCAGAAGTGCAGGATCAGTGACCCCGTGTGGACCACGGATAGCTGCACTGCTGCTCTGGGAACAGCCCCTGTCAGGCAGGCGGTGCCCTGCTGGGACAACCTGGGGTGTCTCTTAAATGGCACCTCCTTCCCTTTGTTCAGGTCTCAGCTTCGGAGTCGCCACCTCAGAGACAGAGACGGGTATGGTGGTGATGTACATGATCCCAGCAACCTGGGAGGCTGAGGCAGGAGGACAGAAAGTTTGAACCCAGCCTAGACAATTTAGCAACTTTAGTAAGACCCTGCCTCAAAATAAGTAAAAAGGGGAGCTCAGTGAAAAGGCCCTAGGTTCAATCTCTGGTACTACAAATAAATAGATTGACAAATATATTTCTTAAATGTAAAGGCCTTCCTTACTACCCCTATCTAAATTTAATTCACATGTAAATACCAACATGAGCCCTGCTCTGCACCGTGGAGGCCCCAGCAGATCCTCTCTGGAGGCCTGGGGAGCCCCAAGCCGGCAGAAGAGCCCTGCCTAGCTGCCCTGGATGAGAGACAAAGCCCTTGAGAAACGGGGTCATCACTACCTCTTACAGAAAACTCCAAACTGGAAATGTGTATAAGCAAAATAAAGCAATTTATCACGAGCTTCCAACAGTTAGAGGGCCCTCTTTTAGGGGACACTGGGGGAAGTGGGGGTTGAAACCAGAGCCTTCTCACTGAGTTACATCCACAGCCCTTTATTTTTATTTTTATTTTGAGACAGGGTCTCCCCTAAACTGTTTACTTGCTCAGGCTGGGCTCAAACTTGTGATCCTCCTGCCTCAGCCTTCCAGAGTGCTGGGATTATAGGAATGTGCCACCACACCTGACTGGGCCTCATTTTGCCTAACACCTTACTGAAGTCCCTGGATACACCTGAACATAATTCAGTTTACAGATTTTGTTTTGTTTTGTTTTTTGAGACAGGGTCTCACTATGCAGTTCAGGCTGGTCTTTAACTTACTTAAGCTGGCCTGAAACCCATGATGATCCTCCTGCCTCAGCCTCCTCAGTGCTGATTGTGGGCATGCATCACTGTGTGCAGCAAGTCAGCAGAACCTTTGATTTGGGGTGCACAGTGACATTCATATCAATAATAAGTAGAATTAGTGCTTGAGCAGGACCAAAGAAAAACAGGATGATTCTAAAGTGGGAGATTCTCCAAAAAAAGGTGGCCGTCCTGGAGCAATCCCCACCTTCTCCAGCCACAAAGGCAACCACAGCTGCCCACCAAGAAGGTCACCTCCAGCTGTTCTTGGTGACAGTGGAGCCAGGAGAGAAGAAGTGGTGGCAGCCAGAGGAAGCAGTCTCTGGGACGAACAGGATTTGGAGAATTAAAAGGAAACCATCAGTGGCAGGTCCCCGAGAAGAGGAGGAGCCAGAGGTGACCTGACCGGGAGAGGGCACTGCTTCCCACCAGCGCCAGGGTCTGAGTGGGTGTGGGGTAGCAGGGGGTGACATAGGAGCGTCTGATGCACCTCCATTTGGAATGCCACTCAGCTGCACTTAAACATAACTGCAAAACTTTTCTCCAAGGACGAGGTGTGTTTAAGTGAAATTTAATTTTTTCCATGCTTTGTCAGTAACTCAAGCGCCAGAGTTCTAACAGGTCTCGAAGGATCCGGCTGCAATCAGGCCACAGCTCTATACAGCTGCTGTCAGCTCCTCTCCACACTCGGTCCCCCGGACACCTTCCCCTCTGCGCACGCCCGCTCACCTGGCTCTGCACGGGGATCCCGGCCTCCCATCCGGACCCGCGCTTGTCCCAGGAGGCTGCCTGGCTGTTCCTGCCGAAAAACCATTATGTCTGGGCTGTTCCCCGAGCTGTCCTCCTCCCGGGCCGCCCCGCAGCCTGCAGGGTAAAGTACAGAGTCCCGGGCAGCGCAGCTCCAGGAAGCCTCCTGCGCACTTTGGTCCTTGCTTTCCCGCACGCATGCTCACCACGGGCCCAGCCGGCTCAGAACTTCTGTGTCCTTTGGCCTCCAAGGTAAACCCACAAGGTTTTTTTGGTTTTGGTTTTGTTTTCTGTAACGGGGATCGAATTCATGACCTCGCGCTTGCCAGGCAGGCGGTTGTGCCGCAGCAAATTATCTTCACTTTAGACTCCCGATCCAGCCCCCTGGAGGGTGAGGCAGGAGGAGCTAAATTCAAAGCCAGCCTGGACCTGCCTCACAAAACGAACAGATAAATAAATATATTTCTGTTCGTGTGTGTGTGTATGTGTGTATGTGGTTGTTTTCTGAGGTAAGACTCTCACTATATAGTTCAGGGCTGGACTTGAACTCATGGCAAACTTCCTGCCTCAGACTCCCTAGTGCTGGGATTGCAGGTGTGCACCTCCAGTGCTGGTTATAAACACGTTCCTGACACAGGGGCTGGGCATGCTACTCAGCGGTATGGCATTTGCCTAGCATGTGTGAGGCCCTGGGCTTCCATCTCCAGAGTAACAACCATGACTAAAACGGATGTAGTTGATTCCAAATTCCTCTAAGTGACCAGAGTACTCTAATCTTTTCCATCAAGCATCTTTGATTTCGGGTGAGACTTTTTACCTGGCATTTCTATATTTCCGAAGAGAAGGTGAGCTGCTAGATCCTCCTCTCCTGTTGTAAGGTGTCTTCCGTCCTGGGCTCTGGGGGAGACTTCTTCAAAGTCTCAGGCAGCGACAACCCGAGTCTACCTAGCGATCAGCAGCGCCATCTAGTGGTCATCAACCCAGAACAGAGGGGAGAGGAAACAGGCCGAGAGCCAGAAAGCCTTCTAAACCTGCGAGTGTGAGCTTAAACCAAGAAACCTAATTTTCTCCTTGTAAGAGAACAAGGAATTAATCTCAGAACGTGTATGAGGCAGACAATGGGATTGCCTAAAACATAGGCTAGGCGCGGTGGTGCGCCTCTATAATCCCAGCTACTCAAGAGACTGAGGCAGGAGGATCTCGAGTTTGAGGCTGAAAATCAAAAGGGCTGGGAATGTAACTCAGTGTGAAGGCCCTGGATAACAAAACAATTCCCATGTGCCTCTTTTGAATCAGTTTACTTTAATTAAATATTTTCCTTGGGAAATTAACTTTTTTTTCTTTCTTTTTTTTTTTTTGTCTTTTCCAGTGCCAGAGGTTGAACCCAGGGCTATTTCCTCAGCCCAGGAAAAGTGCTTGTGAAGAAACCCAATGGCACTGGACTCTAATGACTCAATAAAAGTACCTATTAAGTATCTAAGCAAGAATACGTGTTTTCAAGTTTCTTTACCTTCACTGGATGTAATAAGAAACCTCAAAAACCCACATATAACCAATTCATATTCTACAAAAGATTAAGAATGATCCTGAGGAGCCAGGCATGGTGGCGCACGCCTTTATCCCAGCACTCGGGAGGCTGAGGTAGGAGGAGTGTTGTGAGTTTGAGGCCGGCTTGGGCTACAACACGAGCACAAGGCCGGCCTCAGCTACATAGTGCAACCCTGCCTCAAAAAACCAGGGCTGGGAGTTTGGCTCAGTGGCTTAAGCACCTGCCCTGGCAGGTGCAAGGTTGTGAGTTCAATCCCCGGCGCCACAAAAAAAAAAAAAAAAAAAAAAAAAAAAAAGATGACCCTGAGAGAAGTAAACAACAAAAGCCTCTGGTGTCTACACAATTATTTTATTAAATTTTATTGTAACTTACCAACATAAATTTTTTATTTTGGTCTGGTTATGTGGTTCAGGCTTGTCTTAAACTCACTATGTAGCCCAGGCTGTCATGGAACATGCAACAATCCTCCTGCCTCAGCATCCTGAGTGCTGGAATTACAGTCATGTGCCCAACCACGCCCAGGTTCAACTTAAAATTTCTGACCTAAAATTTTCACTAACCTATATTTGTGTTCTGCTTTCTAGTTGTCAAAACAAGACTCAAATAATCAACTGAACCAAAAGCAAAACAAAAAGTTTTAAAAATTGACCATTTAAATGAAAAAAGAAACTGACCATTGACTGGGTATGGTAGCACACATCTGTAGTCCTAGCACTTGGGAGGCTGAGGCAGGAGGATCACTGTGAGACTGAGGCCAGCCTGGGCTATGTAGTGAGTTCAAGATCAGCCTCAACTACATAACAAGACCCTGTCTCAAAAACAAAACAAAAAAACCTGACCATTTACTACAGTTGGTGTGGTGGTACACACCTGTGGTCTGAACCCTTGGAGAGCTGAGGCAAGAGGATTATCATGAGTTCAAGGCCAACCTGGATTACACAGTGAGTTCTTGTATCAAAAAATAAAACAAACAAAAATTGACCATTTATTGAAGGACTCCATAGAGACTTGCTATCTCTGTCCCCAGACCTATGTTCTGAGACCCTTTATAGACAAAGCAGACTTTTTTTTTTTCTGCACTGGGGATTATGCCCAGGGCCATCATACTGGGCTACATCCTTGGCCCTTTTTACAGTTTTTGAGACAGGGTCTTGTTAAGTGACTCAGTTGCCCAGGCTGGGCTCGCACTTTTGATCCTCCTGCCTCAGCCTCTCAGATGCTGGGATTATAAGCATGCACTACCACACCTGGCTAAAGTGTGGTGAAAAGATAGGTACTTTATGATATTTAGGTAAGAAGAGTCTCTGAGTGCGGAGCAAGCCATTTCAGACCCAGGTTTAAACCACCTGTAAAGTGAGAGTCTACTGTAGCACATAATTACATTTGCTAGTTTTGAAAGCCTTCCTTGGTGCGCATATTACCTGATTCATCTGTCCTCACACATCCTACCTTGTTGGGGTCTGACAGGATCTTGGTGATATCTTATTATTTGCATAGTAATTACGGTTCCATGACCCCAGAAACATACAGCATCATTTTGAGACTGGACCATTGCACTTCAGTGCCACATTTTCCAAACCAAAAATAAGGCTCCTTGTAGTGAGACAAATGTGCACACAGAGGCAGCCAGAGCAAAGGTTCTGCCAGCACCTGTCACTGCCAGAGGGCTTCGTTCCTGGCAAATCCATAACCTGCAACTACTTGAAAGGGGAAGAAACTGCAGAGGATCAAACCAGTCAGCATTTCCAGGGCTGGAGCTGGAATCCAAGAGTAGCTTTGGAAGCAGCCCCAAGGCAAGGGGTGACCCATTGGGCACCGGTGTGCCAGGCACTCACAATGCATGAAAAATGCAGCAAGCCCTCGTGCTGGACTTCAGGGTAGGCCTGTGTCTGATTTTCCTATTTTGCTTGCCATGACATCTACGCCTCACCCTGTAAGCTTACCATCCTGCACTAGCTGGGAGACTTTTATGGATATACAGCTACAGAAAGGGTAATAGGTACCACTGCATCAGCTCAATTTATTTGGCAAGTTCAAAAAAGAGTTTCAAACATATAGAGTTGAAAACAAACTCAATAAAGAGCCAGGTGGTCAGGCACGGTGGTGCTCACCTGTAATCCTGGTGTTCTGGAAGCTGAGGCAGGAAGATCACTGTGAGTTTGCGGCTAGCCTGGGCTAATAGTGAGTTTAAGACCAGCCTCAATTACAGAGCAAGATCCTGTCTCAAAAAGAAAAAGAAAAGAAATAGCCAAGTATGATAGTGTCCAGCTATAATCCCAGTACTCTGGGAGGCTGAGACAGGAGAAATTCAAGTCTGGGCCCAGACTGGGCAGTTTAGTAAGAACTTGTTTAAAAAAAAAAAAGTGGTGCGTGGGGAGGTGGGATGTAGTTCAGTGTGAATGAAGGTTCTGGGTTCAGTCCTAAGTAGGAAAAACTTTGAAAAAATAAAAATTTTAAATTTTAACAATGCATAAATAGGTTACCCAAGGCTTTCATGAGGTCTTTTTGTGCACTGCAAAGTCATTGGCTTCATAATAAAACCCAGACAGGGAAACACCTGCAAAAAATCTCAGGGTTCCTGTTTTAAAATCTATCAGGTTCATGTGAAACACTCCTTCTGTGTTCACCTCCACTGAAATGTAAATGCAGTCTTATTCTCCGAACTCCCCACGTGGTCCTGACATTCCATTTGGAAATTCTGTCTGTCCGGAGACGTCGCAGTCATCGCCTCTTTGGGGCTGATAAGTGTGCCCCGCTCAGAGCTTCCCATAAGAGTTCTTTTCCCTGTAATGAATGCCCCACCGCGTGGGCTTGTCCTTCCCCTGCTGATCTCGGTGTCCTTTGATTAATGGAGCTGCCATCTCGATGTGTGGACGTCACACCAACAAAGGCACAGCCTGGAAACTGTCACTGCTCATGCCAGTTGTCCAAGCCCTTCTGTCTCATGAGCTTTGTGTCTCTCCCACATGGCCCTTGTATTTCATTTTGGATTTGTTAATAATAAAAAGAGCTACACTGAAGTAGATCATTGAATTATTAATTCACTAGAAATCATTTTTGTTCAAATGATGTGCTTCATTTCATATGCATGGTTTTCCCCCTTATTTTTCACTCCTGTCAGCTACATAGCTATTTAACCATTGAAATCAATATATAGATCAATAGTAACATTATTTTTTCTAGATACCTCCTGAAGATAAACCCTTGCAATAATAGTGTTGTTTGAGGTTTAAAAAAAGTTCATAAATGAAAATTGTTGGCATTAGTCAAAGAATGGATAAGAATTAAATTTGGCCATACGTGATGACACACACTTGTAATCCCAGCTGCTTCAAAGGCTGAGGCAGGCATTTCACAGGCGTGAGCTCAACCTGGTAACACAGCAAGACCCTGTCTGAAAAAATATAAAAGAATGGGGGTGGAGCTCAGCAGTAGACTGTGTGCTTGGCATGCTTTAGGCCTTGGGTTCTTGTCTGTTCCACAAAACAGACAAAAACCAAACAATGAAATGTAGGGGGATGCTGGGGACAGCATCCACAAACAGTCTAGTGAGAAATGCAAAATACAAAAGTTCATCAAAGAAAACACGAATATGCAGCTTACTAATGCCCGGAACATTAATGACCTTCGAGCAAGCACTCACCAGAGACCGAAGTTTATGATGAATTAAAACATTAAAGAAATGCAAGCTTGTTGTGGTGGCACCCATCTCTAATCCTAGCACTCAGGAGACCAAAGCAGGTGAATCCCCATGCTTTTGAGGCCAACTTTGAGACTCTGTCTCAAAGAAAACAAAAAAGGTGTCTCTAATAAGCCTATAGGGCATCTTCTAATAGGTATTCTGAAAACATCAA
>RJWM01035993.1:0-18500 GCA_004363535.1 Dasyprocta punctata | reverse complement strand
TGGCACTGATTTTTACAATTTTTCTTTTTATATTTCCCAAATGTTACACAATTGAGCATGTTTTTCCCATAATCGGAAAGACATAAACCTCAGTAAATATATAGAATACGTCAATATATTTCTATTGTGTCCACTCGAAAACCTGCACATGAATGTTTGCAGCAACTTTATTCTTAACTGCCAAAATTTGGAAGCAATCGAGATGTCTATCGGTAGGTAAATAGATAAACTGTGGTACTTCATAAAACAGAATATTATTCAAACCCAAAGATATGCTGCATCGAGCCTCAGGAATATGTGGAAGAACCTCAAATGTATATTTTTTAAAAACCCAATCTGAAAAGACTGCATAACTGCAACTTCACAACATTCTAGAAAATGCAACACTATGGAGACATCTAAGAGATCAGTGGTCGCTGCTAGGGAAGCAGTGAATAAGGAGAGCACACACGAATTCGAGGGTAGTGAAGCTAATTCAGTATATTACAGATGCTCCTCGAATTTGGGCAGAATTACATCTCGGTAAAGCCATCATACATTGAAAATATCCTAAGTTTTAAAATGCATTCAATATGCCTAACCTGCCAAAAACCAAACACCATAGCTTAGTCCAGTCTGCCTTGCAGGTGCCCAGAACCAGTAAATTAGCCTCCGGTTGGGCAAACCACCTAACATGATGCCTTTTACAATAATGAAGTATTGAGTATTTCATGAACTTCACTGAACGCAGTATCGGTCCCTTCCCTCGGTGATCACACGCCTGACTGTGACCTGCGCTGTCCAACACCGGGAGGGAACACTGGGTGGCGAATCACAGGTCCACCAAAAGAGCCGAATGCAAAATCTGAAACACAGTTCCCCCGGAGGCAAATCCCTTCCACATCACAGGAAAGGTGCAGACTCGTAAGTGGAAGCACTCCAGCCTGTGTAATGGCAGATGCTGCCACCGTCCACTCATCCAAGCCCACACGAAGTCCAACCCCAAGAGGAACCCCCAGAGTCAGCCATGGCTGCAGACGACAGGGACAGTGCACGGTGACACAGTGATGGCAATGGGGGTGCCACTCTGCTAGGTGCTGCTGGCTGGGAGGTCGGGAGTCGGGGGGCAGGAGAAGGTAGGCTGCTGCTCAGGTTTGCGGTAGATCTAAGACTCCTGTGAAAGTCAAAGTCTTTAACACACAAACAAGGACAAGCAAGAGCAGGCACAAGGCTCAGGGTGACAGCAAACTAGTGGCCGGCACTGGGTAACCATCCCTGCCCCTTTGTCCCCCGCAAGCCCTGGTTTCTTCTACAGGATGAGGCAATTCTAGCTGCTATGCAACATGCTACAGACTTTTTGTTTTGTTTTTTGGTTTTTTTGGGGGGGTTTTTTTGTTTTTTTTTTTTGGTCTTTTTTTGAGACAGGGTTTTGCTATGCAGTTCAGGCTGGCTTTGAGCTCACTTTGTAGCCCAGGCTGGCCTCAAACTTGCAAGGATCCTCCTGCCTCAGCATCCCAAGTGCAGAGATTACAGGCACGCGCCACCACGCCTAGCCAGACATTATTTTAACATTAGTAAAATACAGTAGGTGAGCATACTGCTGCATGCCTATAATCTCAGCACTAAGGAGGCTGAAGCAGGAGGATCACTGTGAGTTCAAAGCTGGTCTAAACTACATAGTGAAACCCTGCCTATAATAAAAAAGTAAATAAACAAACAAACAAGACAGCACTGTCTGGATATGGCCCTCCTTCTTGGTGGAGAACTTCTAGTAAGTTAATAATCGACCCCACAACAGCAGCTGCACATGTGGGGACAGAGTCAGCGCATACCACAGTGGCAATGTGAGACAGGCAGGGTGACTTTTACCAGCAGAACAGCAGGAAAAACCAGACAAAAGGAGCCCTCAGAGGCTGCTATCTAAATACAACAAATCACCAGTGAAAAGGAGGACCATGCTACCTTTTCAATGACCAGAGAACTTACTATTGGGTCCAACTGAGATAACAGATCAGGTTGCTTTTCTCTGTCTAAATGATCTAATGTGGAGGGCAAGAGGGTAGTAAAAGGTGCTAGACCAGGGAATAAATATTGACTAGAGCATCTGTCTTGGGGAGGGGACATGCAGACTCCCTTGGCTGTCAGATGAAAATTTTTCCTATGGAGGACCAAAGAGGTTACTAAAAAGGACACGAGATGGCTAGAATTCATTAACAACTATCAGTGAAAATCTATCCTCATTAGGAAGCAACTTGCTGCAAGCCTGAAATGCCACTCCAGGGCAGAGCGGCTGGACAGCGTGGGGGTAACTTTAGGGACCAAAAGAAAACAAGGCAGCTTGGGAAAAAAAAAAAAAAGTGGGTCATGCTCCTGCTAGATTTAAAATTTGACAGGAAGAGGAGACACCCCCCTACACAGTTAATGGCTGTGAAATTGATTGGGATATAGGCTAATAGAGGTCCCCAGAGTGCTAAACTAAATTAGAGGAAGTCCTATAATTACAGCTAGCGGTTAATTATAATATGATGGGGATTGTAATCAAAGTAACAGATACACTATTATTTTCCATCGACTCTGCAAAACATATCTCTTAAGGGTAGTCAAGTGGCTTGTTTTGTGACTCAACTTAGGACAAGAACCTGCCTCCTGCAGGTGATTTGGCCTTGAGACCCCACCCCCTGCCCCTTCCCACTTTTGCGCACAATTGCAGTTTCCGCCACTTGAAATGTTCTTTCTTCAAACTTCCATGAGGCCTGCTTCCTTTCTCCACGCAGACCTCAAGATCATACCCCTGGGACAGGCTTCCCTAGACCACCCTATCTAAACAGACACCCCATTGTCATCACCCGCCACTTGGTTTCTTAGTCTGTTGCCCCGGAATGTCAGCTGCAGGGGAGAGGTGACTCCCGTTGATCCTATTCCCACCATGTCATCCCTAAGTCCCCAAACACTACCTGGCTCTGAGTCACCATCAACAAATTCGATGAATTTAAAGGGAAAAGGCTATACTTACTATGTCCCGCCACCTTTTGTGGTGGAGAGAAACAAAGGCAAAGGTGTCTTTGATCACAGTGATATCACCGTACGCAAGTGAACAACACTTGCACATGCTAGCAAGACACTCATTAACCTGCTCCCATCAGTTTGAACCTGGTAAGTGCACAACAGTCTCATCGGGCGGCTTGTCTCAAGTCATCTAGTGGAGACAGTCATGCATGTACCAGCGGTGGTTCAGAGCCACCCAGCAGCGAGACACGACAAATTACAGCCCCTTCTCGAACGTGTTAGGAGCCCCCTGGAAGTGACAAGGGTCGGCCTTCGACTCAGCGACAGATCTGTGCTGCGACATCAAAAAGGTGCTGAAAGAAAACTACAACTTTTGAGGAGCCTTTCATGCAGTAGGAGCTATGCTTGGCTATGAAGAAGCATTACTGCTTAACAGAGGCCTAGCACGCCAGTTTATGTGATTTTTATAAATAACCTGACCTGTGGCAGAGAAGCTGGCTT
This sequence comes from Dasyprocta punctata, assembly GCA_004363535.1. Classification (NCBI taxonomy): domain Eukaryota; kingdom Metazoa; phylum Chordata; class Mammalia; order Rodentia; family Dasyproctidae; genus Dasyprocta; species Dasyprocta punctata. The sequence continues at coordinate 15,014 of RJWM01035993.1, read as the reverse complement.
GGCCAAAGTCACACACGCCGCAAGTGCCACGTGCAACTCACACGGGCTTTTTCGCATCAAAACCTCCTCAGCACCCATGCGTCAAATTGTTTTCTTCCAGCCTGCCTCTTTCCCCGCCTTTTCCTTACTTTCTTTGGAAAAAAAAAAAATTCAGAGAAGTAGAGATCAAAACACAAACATCTTTATACCTGCTGCTCAAAAGGAACACATGGCATTTTTGTCAGACTGCTTCAGATCCACCTTTTCTCTTCAGTCAGAAACTTTAAAACTGTCAAGAAAGCTCAATCTCGTGTTCTCTAAAATAAACCAGCAATCAAGTCATCTATTCTCTTTCCACTAACATCAGGACAAAGAAAATATTGGCAAGACATTCTGCTACTTGTACAACTACACCAACGTATATTTTAAAAGCGTTCCTGAGTGTCAGTTGGGAATTATCCTTCTCATCCTTTAAACACTCTGTTCACTGCCTGAATACCTTCAGACTGTGGGGCCCCACGCCAGGTCCCTGAATGAAGGTCTCACAATCACACTGACCAAAGCAGGTCTGGGTTGAACTTGCCCCATGTTCCCTGCCAGAAATGAGAAGACAGGAAAAAGACCTGACGGAATGCCATGCGAGTTCTCATTCATGGCCATCCTGCCTGGCTCCGTGCCGACCCGTGATGGTCTAAATCTGCTCCGGGGAGATCTCCCGTCAAAGACAGCTCTGTGTGACACAAACCTCTCTATACAGAAAGAAACCCTTTCATTCCGCTCCAGAAGCCGGAATGTGAGGATGCTAAGATGCTTTCTGCCAGGGAGAGTGGAGGGGCAGGAGGAGCAGCACAGAAAGAGAGGCGATCAGAAGAGGCAGAGGCAACAGGTCTCGACACTGACCATTTACAGAGCACAAAGGAAGGACACAGAACGCCTGATAAATACCTCTGCAAGCTCCGGCCTGCCTCCATGCAGCGTAAGGGTTTTACACATTCCAGCAGCGCTCCCTGCCTCGGAAGAACGCGCTCCATCGCTCCATCAGGGCTGGCGGCCCCCTGCCTCCCCCACCACACCGCAGAACTGGGACCCAAGGTCACAGGAAGTGCCTAATCTCTGCAAGCAAATGTCAATCTTTGGGGCAGAGAAAATGCCTTTGTTCTTTAGACCCAGCGCCCAAAGTGGGCTGAAATGACCACATAAATTCACCAACTTGAATTCACAAAGGCAGCACCTGTTTTCGGAATGATGTGGAAAATTTTTAAACAATCTTACTTTTTATGCTGTCTTTCTGAATGAGGAACTATGGGGAGAAGTGAAGGAGACCTGGTTGATTTTCCCACACAATAGTTAATGGTTTGTGTTACCGATGGCAATGTGGAGGTATTTTTACCTCCACATTTACACAAACCACACCATCATTTCGATGTACTAAACACGAAAAATAACGCAGCGATGGGAAGTGGCCCGCATCTTTTCTTTTCTCCTTGTACTTCAAACATCAAGCATGTGACCAAGAACACTGACCAATCAATGCCAGAGTTGCCATCATTCCCTAAATCCCTAGATTCTTACTGCAGGAAGAACGTGACCAACCCCATAACAAAGCTCACAGTTCCCAGGTCTGAAAATGGCTCTCTTCCCGCACAGAAGGGCCAAAGTCACGATCAATTAAAATAACAAGAATGTTAACCAGCTGGGGAAACTATTTAGTCCGACAGAAGAATGTGGAGCAGATCGCTTGCCCTGTGTAGTTGACAAGAAGAATGAGAAATGCAAACATCAACATCTCTTCTCCCACAAGTTCTGTCTCCTCTCAAACAATCAAAGTTACATTTGGCCAGACACTAAAGAGATAGCAATGCCAAAGTTAATTCCACAAGATGGAATTGGTCACTTTACTTGTTGATGCTATGCATAAGAGAGCAATAAATTTCTATTACTATAGATCTTACTTTAACATTTTAGACCCAATATAAATGCCTGCAGACATACACATAGAATTTGTCTTCAAAGAAAGTTTTTTTTTTAAAGTTCAACCACAGTATCTTTAAATTATTTGCACTATTTCAAACCATAATGATTTTGAATTAGGGTATATAACAACCTATTAATGCTTTAAAACTTAGAAGAAACTAAGGTTTAGGTCGACTACATTAAATAATTATTTACATTACTGCTTCAAATCCCAAAGCAAAGAAAGGAAATTGCTTCCTTTAGCTGACAGGATGAATTGCTTGGGTCCATGAGGAGATAAAACATTTCCTTCAACTTTGAGGCGCCTGCCCCCAAAGACTTCTATTTCTCAAAGAAAAGGTTACAGAATGTGAATGTTTTTAAAAACATGGAGGATTCTGTGTCTTGATGTACATGCTGTAGCCCAAGAGATGGATAAAACCACAGCAATTACAGGGAGGTGCCATCAGAAACTGTGCACACTGAAATTCAATATGCCACTCAGCGTTATTAAAACCCATTAAGATTTTTGACTCTGAGTTCATAATAGCAAAATGAGTGACCCGCTGCACAAATAGGAATGTCTTTCCGTGGGTCATCAAAGCCAAGATATCATCTCATGAGTTTTATTTATCCCCTTAACGCAAATAAAGCGAACTTAACTTTGCCTTGGAAACCAGACCTTTTGCAAAGAATGTTGACATTTTTATTGACTTTGAAAGGCTCTTGTTATAGTGTACATGCACACGCAAACACACTCACAAATCCTGACTTTTGTAAGGCAAATAAGTCTACACATCTGCTACGTGGCCCCACGAACCAAATACAGAACTAAATCGCTATAGAAGGGGAAGGAGCACTTTGTTTGATTTTTAAATTAGAGTGACAGACATGCCGGAATACATACTCCAGGAGACAAGATCTTTTTCTATTCTGTGAACTCCAACTGCCCTAGAAAGGGGCTTTAACATTTTAGATCATTGAATCCTCTTAACAACATCACTGATGGCCAATATTCTTACCCAACTACAGAGGAGAGGCTGCGATTCAAAGAACTTAATTACCAACATGACGCGACAGGTTAGCAGGCAAATGAGGCCGTTAGGTCCTGCCCCTGGCTCTTCAGCCCTTTCCCAGCTTGTCATCTAGTTGACTTCGAAACACGACAGAAGTTCTTAAATAGAGAACTGGACTCACCAGACAATGAGTATACTGGGGTTTTGTTGTTCTTGTTCTTGTTAATGTTGTTGTTTTGAGATAGGATCTTGATAAATTACCCCAGCTGAGCTTGGACTTGAGATGCTCCTGCCTCAGTCTCCCAGAGTGCTAGAAATTACAGGTGTGTACTACCATATCCAGTTAATAAGTATTGATTTTTTAAGTCAAAGTTAGAAACTCAAACAATAAATACATATGAAAATATAAATTCAATTGTATTAATTTAATTCAAAAAACATGAATTAAAGTATTTCCTAAATTAAATATACACTGCTGCTGATATCATGTATCCAATGACTTCTGTCCTCGGTCAGTGTCAATAACCAAGTCTTCATTGCTTACTAGTGGATGACAGCACTTCAACACCTCTTCATTATTCTACTGCCCGGAACAAAAGTTACAACCAGGAAAAGTCAGAAGCCAAGACAAGGCCAAATAGAAAAGGGCCTTACCTCTGTAATGCACCACAGAGCCAAACTGAAAACAATAGAGAATTGTTCCTTTATTGGGATAGGATAGAATGCCAGTCACAGCTGCCATGACCCTGCCTTCTGAGAGCCTGCCTCGGCAGGCAGGGGACCACCCAGGGCACACGGACCCCTTCTTCCACCAACAACTAGCTGGACCCGTGACCTGATGTGTCCAGACAGACTCTCCCTTTATAACCTCGACCTGGGACCGACAGAGCCGCCTAAAGGAAAGGGCAGGTACTGTACTGGAGCACACCGTGCCAGGCTGAAGGCATCTGGCAAGGAATAAGTCTGCCCATCTAAGAAGCAAGACGTCAAGGAAGAAAATAAGCAGGGGCAAGAGGGTGGCAAAGCCTTGCTGATAAAAACAAAAAGTACAGATGACACAGGCCCCTAAGGCCTGAGACGCAGCAACCCTTCCCGACCTTCCTGGTGCTGTCCCCGTGTGGCCTGCACACACCCCTGACCACATCCCCTCAGCAGGCCGTTTGGGAGGGCTTCTTCCCTCTGCCTTGTATCGCCATGGCCCTAGAGACACAGACTGTCTCCTCTCAGTTTCTCCCTCAACAGAAAAGAGGACAACTTCCTCAGGTCTCCAAAAGACGGCGCTGCCCCACGTGGCCCTGACCAGCTGAAGAGGTTACATTCACAGACCAGCGCCAACACTCCTGAGGAGCCAAATTCCCAAAGGCAGCCGCCAGTCAGAAGAATTTTAAATAGTTACCCCAGGTGTTAACAGTCAAGTATAAAAGATGATCTACTTTTTAAAAACATCCTTACTACAGGGAAAACCAAGCAAACAAAGACTTCCCATTGCTTTAAAATAAAAATGTAAAAAAAAAGGGGGGGGACCCTCAGTGTGTTTTAATGCTGTTCAGATAGAACTGCAGAAAAAAAGTCAGTGTGATTTGTGACAGTTCAAAATGACAAAGTAATCTATCAGGAATTAAGGCTTATTGGTTTCAAATACATGTAACATAAACAGATGTCCAGTTAAACACATAAAGCAGCAAGGCTGGAATAAGGCTGGAACTTGCTGGAGGCAGAAAGAGGTCCCTTCTGCTCAAACCATCTTGCTTGACACTGGGAGAAAGGAAGATAGGAAAAGTCAAAAAATGAATTAGTCCCTGCCCTCAAAGAATTCCTAGTCTAGCCAAAAAGACAGGCACTCCCATGAACAGCTCAAACCCGGGGCAGATAGAGACAGGAACTAACTGGAAGCCTTAGCACAGTGTGATAGGGTCGTCGAGGCAGGAGCAATTAATCACAAGTGAGCCAGGCAGGCAACACCGAGCACCAACTCATAGAGCGCTTGTCATTTTCAAAGTAAATCCACTCCTGGAGCCATTGTGAAATTGCTTCCGTGACCTCTGAGTCCCATCATCCATACCCTTTATCTGATTAATCAAAAGTGCTGCTTTTTCCCAGAAAAACATCTGTTTATCATTCTCTCCTAGAGCTCCTAATGTGACACGATGACCTTGAACTATTCTTTATCGCTAGAAAATATCCTCCTTCTAAAAAGGTAACCAAAAAAAAAAAAAAAAAAAATGAAGATAACATCCACAAGGAGTTCAAGACCATAAAAGAATAGAACCAAGCTGCTGGGTTTCTGCTCTGTATCTCAGCTGCTGGTCTTTATGTTCCCCTCAACTGTCAGCTGTGTTAAAGACACTTGGGCAAACAGCACTATGCTAAAAACCATCTGTCTGTAAAATATTTATCGCAGCCCTAAGTCAGAAGCTCTCTTGCCCATCAAAAAACACTCCTCAAATTCTACACTAAGCCCTACTTAAAAAATGCATGCAAAGCCTGGTGAAACTCCTGCAGTGTCTTGAGTTTGGTTGATTGCATTGTGCCAACATCAGTTTCCTGGTTTTGATAATGTACTACTTTAAAACAAGATGTCGAAATTGGGGGTAAGGGGAGACCCAGGTGATGAGTACACATGGCCTCTCTGTACCGTTTCTCAACTCCCTTGTAAGTCTGCAATTATTTCAAAACTAAAAAATTAAAAATGAAATAACACTCCCAATATTCATCACTTCTCAGGTTTTCCAGTGGTCTCTTTTCCTTCTAGATCCTAGGGTGTTGACACAGCACCTCAGAACTCGCAGATACAATTCAGTGACTACATTGTCTCAGTCCCAGGCGGAACAGCCACTTCAAGGAATCAAAGACAGTCAGCCCATGTCCTCCGCCTAACCCCACCATGGACCGTTTCTGATGGAAAACCTTGCTCTTACCATCACGGTACCCTCCCCAGCCCACTCCTCCCAACTCTCACTGCCAGAATGGGAAACATCTACACACAAAGCACAGAGAGAGGCAAAACCAAGTCAGCAGAACCCCTCGCCCACAAAACTTATCTCTGCTTCTCAAGACCTGACTCTTAGGACCAGCTACGCTGTCTGTTATAGAAGCCACATAACTGGACTAAAACACAGGACATAGTCAAAGAGACTGCTGTCATATGCAATTCTGCTCAAAGATGCACAAACATGTAAGTCCCCCGGGGGGATCACCTCCTTAGCAATTATTTATAGAGCTCATTCCCCACTCCCAACACCACCTCAAGCTGCAAGGGGATACAAAGCCAGTTCAATGGCCTAGGAGCTAACAACTCTTAGGGTTGGGATCCAAAATGTCCTCCAACAGGCTCACTCTCCTGAAGGCTCTGTTGCCAGCTGATGGGCTTTGGGAAGTCATTAGATCATGGAAACTAACTTTGGCAAGTAGGTGAATCACTGGGGCCCAGCTTTGAAAGGTACACTTTGCCCCGCACCTGGCTTCTTGGTTGCCGTGAGGTAAGCAGCTTTCCTCCGCCACACTCTTCCGCCAAGATGTTTCAGTCTCTCCACAGGCCTAAAGCCATGGAGGGAGTGGACCATGAACACTGACCATGGATGGAACCCTCTAAAGCAGTGAGCCGAAATATGCCTTTCCTTGTTTAAGATCTTCTGTCCCCGCAACAGACAAATGATTAACAATGTCTTTGCAGAAAACTTTATCACCCCTGGAAGTGTCACTCTTGAGTAGGTCCCCAAAACAAGACTTAGGCATTGCTATAATTTACTAAACTTTTGAGAACTTCAGTACTAGTTCTGCAGGGCAATGATTAAGAATAAAGAGTTCATTGCTAGAGGGGTCAAATTTTGTGTGTGTACCCCACCATTTATCACCCTAATCAGCTTAGGCAAGTTACCTGAACCTTTTTTTTTTTTTCCAGCAGTACTGGAGACTGAACCCAGGGTATTCATACTAAACTGCAGCCCTAACCACATCCCCCTTTTTTGAGACAAGGTCTTCTTAAACAGTTAAGTTGCCCAAACTGGGCTCCAACTTGCAATCCTCCTGCATCAGCTTCCCTGAGCGCCGGGATTACAGGTGTGTACCACCATGCCCAACTAGTTTTACTTAAAACTTTCATAGTTTCCATCTAAAAAATGGAGATAATGATAGGCTTAGAATTCCACCTCATAGGATTCTCATAGATAAGGATTAAATAAGTTAAAATATGTAAAGGTTCAGAACAGCGTCTGCCCTATAGAGAGTACCCTTAAAGTGCTGTCTGTTATTATGAATGCAATAAACTTGTTATCTATTATTAATAATGCAATAAACTTTTATCAAGCACCTACGTCCCAAACTATTAACCCAGCTGTTTTTCTACATACAAGAAAGCACACGTTACCAAGTGTAAGGACAGGGGAGGATAAGACCATGCTGGGGTCCCTGACCTAAAAGAGTGAACGCTGTATGTAGCATTTCAGAACTGGAGTGCTACAGGTAGAATTTCAGTCAAAGACAGTGAAGCCCAAAGATTAACAAAGATAATCTAAAGTTTTAAACAAACCCTCAGCAAGGCAGACATGTCAAACGTCAGTGGTATGTGTCACTCTGCCCCTCCCGCATTCCCCTTTCACCTGAAAAGGCAACGAATTCCCAAATACAGTTGTCTCACACAAAGGCTGAGCTGTCAGACGAGTTTTTCCAGTTCCACAGATAATTCTATTAAAACACCAGCCACTCTAATCACCCCACCACTGCCTGCCACAGTCCTTCCCCCTTCCTGCCCCTCTTCCCCAGTGAACAAGAACAAGATTTCCAGGACAACACCAGCCCTTCCTTGGAGGGAGAGGCCGCCCACACGAAGCATCTCTGAGAGGCAGGGATCCTTGTGGTTTCTGAACTGTGGCCAGTCACACAAAGAGAGCCTGCTGTGTGATTTTCTAGCTAGTTTTGTAAAATAATTCCAAGCCTCAAAGGGTGTGAAGCCAAAATTATAAATACTGCCCAAATCACTGGAGTTGTTTAATATTATTTATTATGATTTTCCTTGGCACCCCCAAAAGTCTCTCACCTTGGGCTTATGGAGTGTTTTATTAACTTACACACCATCCTTGGGGTTCACAGATGGTGAGACCCAAACACAGAGAAGAAGTCTGAGAGCCTTGGCCAAAATCCCAACAACTTGTAAATAAGAGCAACGCGAAAGGACCCAGAATCTTAACCTTCTATCTCCAACATCACTGCACTGGGGCAGAGACAGAGCGGGTAAATACCCTGATTAAACCAAATGGAAGTCAATGGCTAGAGCCACCAGGAGCAGACTGCAATTCCAAGGCCAAGATTTTCAATCCTCCCCTTTTCAAATGAGTCATTTGCTCTTAAGATAATCCACAAAAGTTCTTTTAAGGCATCGGTGAATGAACGACCTGAGTAATACGAACCTAGAATTAAGAGCTCTTAGGAGATGTGTACCTTTGCACTTGCACAGGCTCCTTGAGGGTCTGACCTATCTCTTCCCTACAGAAAGTAAATTCTGCAGCCAGGCATGGTGGCACACACCTTTAGTCCCAGTACTCGGGAGGCTGAGGCAGGAGGATCGTTGTAAGGTCAAGACCAGCCTGGGCTACAAAGTGAGTTCAAGGCCAGACTGAACTGCATAGTGAGACTCAGTCTCAAAAAAAATAGGGCCAGGGATTTAGCTCAGTGGCTTAAGCACCTGCCTGGCAGACTCTCGGTTGTGAGTTCAATCCCTGGTACTGAGAAAGAAAGCAAGTAAGAAAGAAAGCAAGCAAGAAAGAAAGCAAGCAAAAAAATTCTGCATTAGGGCAAAGGCATCAGTTCTGCTACAAAGCTGGGCTTACTTCCAGGTCAACACTGATCATTTAGGATATTCTAGAATCATGCAGACATTTTACCGTATGTCACACTGTCAAGAGCTCTTTTGTTCACAGGTTATTTTCATATCTGTGGCCAAACCTTTTGTCAAGCATCAGCTACAAGCAGAAAAAAAAAAGAAGAAGAAGAAGAAGAAGAAAGGAGAGTCCGCCAACAGCAAATTTAGGTCAATGACATCAGATGGTCACCTCGATACTGAGAAGAAGAACCTGGATGGTGAAGGCAAGGAGCCACTCAGACTCTTGAATGATCGTCTTTTGTAAGCAAAGGTTCAAGTAAAGAGCGACTCTCTTTACTGAGTCAGCTAAAAGGATGCAAAATTACAAAGAGCCAAAACTCAGTTTTGAAACACTCTTCCTGTTTATAGTGAATCAATTCCCAAAATGCAGAGGAATTAGATTTTAATGAAGGTTCCTACTGGTGGGGTATTGCTCAACAACATTTTTGTTAAACTAGCTTAACCCTTTCTGGGACCTAGAAAATTCAGACCCTATTAGTTGATGGGGACCAAATTCCTGTTCTTCACACACAATCTGCTTTCTCTGCCACCCTCTTAACCATATCTCACCTTAGTTCTATTTTGAGGACACTGCACCAGCAGTGCAGTGATGATGCTATAGTTTGACTGTGTCCCCAGAAGTTCATATGTGGGACACCTAATCCCCCAATTCATATACTCGTGGCATTTGCAGGTGGATCTTTTGGAAGGTAATGTGATTAGGATTAGATGAAGCCATGGGAATGGAATCCCCTCAGTGGCATTAGTGGCTCTATAGGAAGAGGATGAGACCTGAGCCGGCTCACATACTCTGTGTCACCATGTAATGTCCTCCGCCATATTAGGATGCAGCAAGATGGCCCTAGCCAGATGCCTGAACCCTGCTTTTAGACTTCTCAGCTTCCAGAACCATTCTCTGAATCATTCAAATGTCCCCAAGGCACCACCAGTGTAGCAGATCCCAAGCAGGGATTGAACCCAAGACCTTTGCACTGAGCAGCAGCCCCAGCCCACCTGCGTCAGTGTCCCAGAGAGCTGGGGTTATAGGCATGTGTCAACACACTCTACCCCAAAGGATGTCTCTCAAACACACTGATCCCCTACCCACAACCCCCTCAACCAAATGAAACTTTCTTCTTTCTTGCATCTGAGAGTCTCAAGATACAATTGTCTCGTGCTTTGCCCCACACACCAGTTACTGCTCCCCACATCTCTGTAGGTTCACTGGTCAGAGTCTATGTGACTCCAAACCCTGACTTCATGCTACATGGGTGCCTCACACATTGGCTTTCTACTCTGCCTCACCCACAGGCCCTTGCCACCCATATCTGAGCCCCACTTCCCTGGGGGGGACCTGTGCTGGTCATCCTCCCTCCCTCAGCCACAGTCCTGTCCGTCTATCATCAGGGGCTCTGCAACTGTCTCTGGGCTGTAAGAAGCCACTAGCCCTTGCCACACCATGGTCTTTGGTGGGAAGGTCCAGCTGACGTCCTTGAGTTCTTTTAAGTTCCAAGCCTGGTCCCAGAAGCACAGAGCACCAGCTGAAGGGGCAAAACCTTAATTTTTGTTTTGTGTTTTGTTTTAAGCAGTATTTACAAGGAATGCTGATCCCCTATGTCAGGGAAAAGAAGATCCAAGTTTTCTTCAGTGTGACGCTAGGCAACCAGGGAAATGAAAGAACATCCAGCCCCAGGAAATCCACTAAAGTGGGCCTTGAGGGGAATGGAAGGAGGGCAGCACCGGAGGGAATGTGTGTGTGAATGGGAGTGGGAGTGTGTGTGCATGGCTGTGTGTGTTAGAAGGACGGAAAGACGAAGGGCACTAGCAGGCAGATAAATGGCTTGATGGTTTCCTGTGTCTGAGGGCAACTAAAATAAGGTCCCTTGAAAACATCAAACTAACTGGAGCGTGAAGCATCAGGGGCCATCCCATTACTGGGAGATGTTACAAAGATGCCCTAGAAACTTTAAGTTATGGGCACAAACAAAAACAAGGTTAAGTGGTTCTCAGAGGGAGCAAGTCCCTGGCACTCAGGGTAGGGCCGCCCCAAACTTCTCCCCGCCTCTCCTCCCACACCCATGGCGATTCTCCAACATTGTGCCAGACCCCACACCTCATCACCCCAAGTGTCCTCAAAGGAAGGTCGGACCCCACAGGAAGTGAGACGCCTGACATAACCCGAGGACGAGAAGGGAGTCACGGGGCAGCGGGGGGAGGACTGTGGGTCAAATTTTTAATAATAATAAAAACCAACAAATAAGAAAAACTAGAGATTGGAAATATAGCAGATGTTTTAGGCTTCAATGTCTGAATGCAGGTTGCTAGAAAGGCAGCTTCTATAAGAGGCCAGAGAGGAACTCTGAGGGTCTTTCACTGATGAGCAAATGGGAAATCAATGCATGACTGTGGCCACAGTCCAGTAAATTTTATTTATACAAACAGGTGACAGACCAGATCTGGGCTGTAGGACACAGCCTGCCAGCCACTAGACATCAAGTACGAGCACAGTCTTGCCTCAGTATCTGTCTCTTCTCAGAGGGCCCATAAATGCCCAGGTCCCTCTCATACATGGGACAGAATTTACACATAACCTACACATCCTCCCTGATGCTTGAACAACTTCTAGATTACTTATAACACCTAACACAATGTAAATGCTACAAAAGTAGCTGTCGTTTCCACATTATTTAATAAATATTCACAAGGAAAAAAACTGTACCTGTTTCATATGAGGGGTAAAGGGGGAGTGGTAGGGATTGAACACTGAGCTACATCCTCAGCCTTTTTCTAGTTTTTAGTTTTGAGATAGGGGCTCTCTAAGTTGCAATGTTGCCCAGACTGAGCTCAACCTTGCAATCCCCCTGCCTCAGCCTCCCAGAGTGTGGGGATTATAGGTGTGAGCCACCATGCCAAACTAAAGTTAAATATTTCTTAAGCGGCTGGCTAGGGGCAAGGGTCCAATCTATACTGTTGGGAAAGTAGGACTTAGCTACAGACTACATTAACACATAAATCAACAAATAAGGAAGACCTTGGAGTCAGCTAGTCAAGTCTGTGGATAATGTGAGGATAAGGTGGATGCAAACACCAGGGAAGATTGCGTTAGGATCCAAAATGATCGGAAGCGATGGAGGGAGGAGAGACAGTGGGGAGGAGAAGGGAACATAAAAAGAATTAAGAGGTGTTGGGTACCTGCACCAACTTTCCACAATCAATGTAATCATCATGTACTGCAAGTGTGCTATTAAAAATAAAAAAGTTTTTAAAAGAAAAAAAATCATCAGAAAGATAAACGTCAAAGGATAACATCTCGTGTCTGGGGTTGGGAGTGCTGGGATTATAGGTGAGCGCCACCGTGCCCAGCTCAATTTCTTTTTAATACGAAGTCACTTGAGTCACTTGTTTTCCATCCACGGTTGGTTTATAGGCAAGACCACTCAGAATGTATGGGATGGACAGCACTAGAAGTGTTTCACCTCCTCCTTTAAAGAGACAAGATGGTCATACAGTAATATTCCTTTCCCAAAGGCTTGCGTTTCTGGGTGGGAAGATCTCCCCAGTGCAAAACTGATTATCATGCCACTTGATCAAAAACTGGGTAAACTCTGTCCAGCGCTGGCCAGTCTCCTCTACCAAAGTTACACCCTGACTCAATACCAGCTCAGGCCCAGTGCCAGGGAAGCTCCAGGCAAAGAACAAGCAAACACACAGCCCGGGGCTGCCTCTATCCGTGGGGACCCCACCTGGAAACGAGTGGGAGAGAGCTCCATGGTGTGAGTGTGACTCAGCCAGGCTCCCCGAAAGCCCCCTGAAGGCTGACGTCACCTGCCCAAGTTCAACATCTGCAAGCTGTGCTCAGGGGGTTTTCTCCCAAGTTCACAGTGACTGCAGACACGACAACTGACAGATGGCGAAGGCCTAAAGAAAGAGTTACTATCCAGCTCCTCGGCCCTACGCTTTCCCCCCACACCCATGGGTCTCTCCAGTGCCTACAGATTCTCTCATTCTGAAAGCACCAGATAGAAAACTCCAGAGTTGGAGAGAAAAAACTTTTGACAGGTGCCCACCATGGTCAAAAACACATTTCCTTTGTAATGTTAGGACACACAACTTAGGGACCCCGGTGAAAAGGTTCCCGTCCTCACGTGGATTTCCTTAACCCCCAGGGAGCAGTCAAGTGTCCAGGAGAAAAACCAAAATACACAGCACATGTCTGCATGTCTTCTGCAGATGGTTTTCATCAGACTTAAAAGAGAAGCTATCCTTTTTCTTCTCAAACCTAACAGCAAAGGATCCCAAAGGATACGAAAAGCTCTCAGAAGGAATCAACCACAAACAAGGAAAGCTTACTAACAGGGCCAGTGCTAGAGCAGGGGCGGGTGGAGGCGGGAGAAACGGCCCTTCCTATGTGCCCGGCGAACAATCAATAAAAGCATCCCGGGTCAGCCAAGGACCCTGTACCGCCTCCTCCTTGTCTCACATCCAACGTGATGACTTCCAGAACTAGAATATAAAAAAAGTCGGCTCCATCAGGAAATGACACCAAGCAGAACAATATGAGCCTCTATGGGACAGGTGTCTGGGCAGTTGGACCTGGACCACAGAAAAGAGAAAACCTCTCTTCTGCTGCCACCAGTGCAGATGGAGGGGATCTGAGGATCATTTCCTCAGCAGGCAAAAACCCAGGGAAAAGGAACCGGGAAAGGTCACGTCCAAACAAATACATCAACAGGACTAAGAGAGTCCCAGAACGCAGAAGCGGACACATTGCCCAAGGAGGAGGAGGAGGAAGCTACCACCCGATTCGCAATAGCTCTGGGCAACATTTCTGTAAACAGCCTCTGAGAAAAGTCCTGTGTGGTCAGATGGCCACAGCAAGGCAGGAAGCCACTAGAAAGGGTGTGTTCCCGAGAGACAGGAATACCCTGTGACTCTCCTACCTCTGTAAGTCTCCTTTCACCTGCAAAAACGAAGTTCAGGCAAAATGAGCACCCACTTCACCCAAACAGGACAGCCTCTGTTCCAAAGGCTCTTCCTATCCATCCTTCTCAAAGCGTGCGAGAAAATCACATCGCGCATCAGACATCTTTACAAAGAACTCAGCACACAGTCAGGAATCCTCAGTAAAGGAGGCCAGCATTGACAAGATTACTGATTACCCTAACAACATAACAACACTCAGGATTGCCAGTGAAGCATGAGTTTCTTCCAGAGATGCAAACTGTCATCCGAGCAAACCCACTGAGTTATAACAAATCTTTTTTGGAAATGAAAGTTATTCAAAAGATTTTCAAATTCCGACATAGCCACATGCAGAAACTGAATGCCCCTCTTCCCTCCCGTTTCCAACCCAGGAAGCAAGGATATGGATGATCAATTACTGATGCAAGAAACTGATGCCCCTCAATGCAACTGAAGTGCAATGAATGCACTGTGTCTGCCAGCTTGCCTTACTCTATCCCCAAGATTTGCCTCTGTGCCTCTCCTCCTCTATTAACACGGTAAAATGACAGGACTGCTCTTTTGTGGTCTGGTTTTAACAGTCTCAGCTTCTACCCCCTTTTCTCCACATGGCTTTCTTCTTGGGGGATTATGATTCCATTTTATTGGCTCGGGAAGGGAATCTGGGCTTCTGAACCCTTGAGTGATTTGAGAGAAAAGTAGGGCTCTTGTTTACTTTTGGCCATGACCCAACAGAACACCTTCGGTACTGTCTCTTGCAGGTCTGAACCGCAGCCAGGTCAGGCTCAGCTCTAACCTGACCTATGGCCACAGGCTCTTCCCAGGGTCTCTGGCTTCCAGACCTCCTCCAACCCACTGCCCTTCCCAATAGTTACCAATGGACTTCTACACAGGACAGCTGGCAGATGTCATTCTTCCCTAATGGAACACTTTCAGTGGGTTTTCATTTTATGCTAGTGAAATGCAAGCACCTTGGGGTTGATCGCAATCAGATTTTTTTTTTTTTGTCCTCACAGGACAACTGCAGCTTCACACTCCGCCACTGATGTCTCCCTCACAGCTTCCCCACCCCCAGGCCCTCAGCTGTTGCTCGCTCACCTTCTTCCTCCCCCAGAGGAGCAACTTAAAGTGCTGTGCATTCCTTCAAGCGAAATGCAGTCCCCAGACAAAAGTCATCACCTTGCTCCGGGCTGCCATTCACTCTGTTTACACTTCGACACATAGGAAATTTTAGTTCTTGGTGATCA
>RJWM01035992.1:5547-18587 GCA_004363535.1 Dasyprocta punctata | reverse complement strand
GGGGTCCCCCGTAGGAGCACACAGTGACCCCGCTCTCTTCTCCCCGCAGGAGGATGGCAGACGGCTTCTCGGTGAGTGTTTCCTGGCTTCCCAGCCGCGTCCCCTTTCCACGGGGGCAGCCTGCGGGCTTCGCTTCCCCTCCCCTGCCCGCTCACTGCCTCCCCGGCCTCCCTGGCCCAGTGCAGGTTTGTGGGCGGCAGCCCTGATCTCCCAGCAGCAGATGTGGGAAGGAATCCCTCAGCCCCCTGCACACGCCGTCAGCACCCAGAGGAAGTCTGGGGCCCGTGTGCGGACCACAGCCAGCTCCGGCCAGGAGAGAGTGAAAAGTTCCAGCAGTGTGGGGTCCCACAGTCTAACTTCCTTTTCTTTTTGCTTTTTGAGACAGCCTCTTACTGTGTAGTCCAGGTGGACCTTGAACTCACCAGGTAGCCCAGGCTGGCCTGGAACTCAATGTTACCTTCCTGTCTCAGCCTCTCGAGTGCTAGGATCACACGCATGGGCCACCCTGCCTGGCTCCAAAGTCTAATTTCAGTCTTTGGAATTCAGAGCTATGGTCACGGGACAGAGCCATGCTGATGTGGATTTCACCCGTTCACCGTGTTTCCCCAGCTGCTGCTCAGGTCTGGTGGGCTGGTTTTCTCACTGTCTTACGTCCTGTAATTGCTGCTGTCTTTCTTCCCAGCTCAACGATGCCCTATCTGGGCCTGGACACCAGAACCCTCAAGGATGGCCCGGGGCCTGGGGGAACCAGCCCGGGGCAGGGGGCTACCCAGGGGCGGCCTACCCTGGGCAGGCTCCTGGAGCTTACCCTGGACAGTCGCCTCCTGGGGGCTACCCGGGCCAGGCGGCCCCTGGGGGTTACCCTGGGCAGGCACCAGGCTCATATCCAGGCCCCAGTGGGCCTGGCTCCTACCCTGGGGCGGCGCCTGGAGCCTACCCCGGGGCGGCGCCTGGAGCCTACCCTGGTGCCAGCCCCTACGGCGCGCCCTCTGGACCGCTGGTAAGATGGGGCAGTTCTCGCACAAACTTGGGGGTCCAGGACACATTCGGGGAGCCCTGGGCACAAGCCCGGCTCCTAGAGCCACTTCTCAGGGACTGGTCACAGGCATGCGCCAGCCTGATCGCAGAACCCGAGCGCGTGCTGAGCTGACTGCCTTTACTCCTAGTGTGAGGAGAAGGCGTCACATCTTCTAAAGACGCCAGTAAGGTGCCGTGGCGGGCGGCAGGCGTCTGGGGACAGGGACAGGGAGGCCCAGCGCGAGCCCTGGCAGATTCCCGTCCCCGCGGACGGGTGAGGGTCATCTCGGCCCTGGGCAGGCTCCCCAAGGGGACATGTTCCCCTTTGGTCGTTTTACTCTTGATTAGCATCTGTGCCTCAGGAGCCTTCGCTCTGCAGGCTCCGGGCCAGGGGGCCCAAACCAGAGCTGTGTCATGGTCACACTAGGAACCGTGACGGAGCCCGGCTGACGCCCCGTCCTGCTCCTCCCCAGACGGTGCCCTATGACCTGCCGCTGCCCGGTGGGGTCGTGCCGCGCATGCTCATCACCATTCTGGGCACCGTGAAGCCCAACGCCAACAGGTACGGTGCGCCGGGCGCTGCGGGCGGGCTGTGGTGCAGGGAGTGAGTGCTCGTGCGTTTTAATAGGATCTTAAAAACCTACACGCGGAGAATCTCGGCTGCCCCATCACAGGGCACCCGCAGTCATACAGGTTCCTGTGCTGTTTTCCTAAGTGTCACTCGACAGGACACAGCGACGCACCCGTGTTCTGTATTTTGCCGTGCACTTTGTCACCTCGTCTTTGAGGCTGAGGCAGGAAGGGGGCGCCACTGTCACAGGGTCCCAACCCGGAGCTGGCCCAGCGGGCGCTGATGAGTGCGGGTCTGTCTCCTAGGCCGGGCCGTGCACACGGCTCGCTGGAGAGGCTCGGGACGCCTGTGGCGCCCTGTCACGTCGCTCCCCATGAGTCAGCAGGAGCCATTTCCTTCCCCAGAGGCGCAGCTTCCGATCCGACGCGATGATTTGCACTCACAAGCCCACTCGCCCCTCCCCGGCCTCCTGTACCCTGTGGCGGTCACCAGCCTTCTCTGCACAGCGCTCCAAGCGCGGCATGAACACTTGTGTGACATGGGGTTCCCCTCTGCCTGTGCCCCCTCAATATAATGAACGCACCCGTGACCTGAGCTCCCTGCCCCCCTCCGTGACCCCAGCACGGAGCCCACGCTGAATCCTTGTGGGTGTCACTGCATGGGAAGCAATGCACGGTCCTGCCAACAGCACTGGAGATGTGGTCTGAGTGTGTGGCCGTGCTGGCTGAAATGGGTGACGGTAGTGAACTGAAAAATTGTTGGTTGGGTGCTGCAAATCTTTCCTTTTCTTTCTTTTTGAGACAGGGTCTCACTATGCAGTTTAAGCCGGCCTTGGGCTCACTTTGTAGCCAAGACTGGTCTCAAACTTGCAATGATCCTCCTGCCTCAGCCTCCCAAGTGCTGGAATTACAGGCGTGTGCCACCATGCCAAGCTTAAATTTTTTGGTGGGGGAGACAGGGTCTCATTATGTAGTGCAGGCTGGCCTGGAACTCAGGGTGATCCTCCTGCCTCAGCCTGCCGAGCACTGGGCTTGCCAGCCACCATGTTTGCCTCGCCATGTGATACACTGGACCCAGTATATTTTCTGGACTGAACCCATTCCCTGGCTTCTTTGCTGTCCATTTAGAACATTTTGCTGTGCGTTGTGACGAGATTTGCTCAATCATTTCCCTAATTGCTCTTTGGTTCCCGACAGACTGGCCCTGGACTTCAAGCACGGGAATGATGTGGCCTTCCACTTCAACCCGCGCTTCAACGAGAACAACAGGAGGGTCATCGTGTGCAACACCAAGCAGCACAACGCCTGGGGGCGGGAGGAGCGGCAGCAGGCCTTCCCCTTCCAGCTGGGCCAGCAGTTCAAGGTCAGCCAGTGCTGCCCTGACCCAGCGGTTACGGCTATTCCTCACAGGGAATCGCTCCAAAGCGCCGCACACTGGAAGCATTCTGGAGACAGGGTCTCATGATAGAGTTCAGCCTACCCTTGAAATCACTATGTAGCCCAGGCTGGCCTCCAACTCCTAGATCCTCCTGCCTCAGCCTCACCTCCCAAGTGCTGGGATTTCAGGTGTGCACCACCATGCCCAGGAAAAGTTACTTTCTTTAGATTTTAATCAGATCTGCAAATGATAGAGCCAATGTTGGACATCATGAGTTCAGGCTAGCCTGGTCTGAAGTTAATGGGTGTTGTCCCTGCCCTCCCCCCCGTCTTTTTGAGGCAGGGTCTTGCTATGCAGATCATGCTGGCCTTGCACTCACTTTGTAGCCCATGGTGGCCTCAAGCTGGCAGCAATTCTGCTGCCTCAGCCTCCTGAGTGCTGGGATTACAGGGTGTGCCACCACGCCCAGTCCTTTCCCCCTATTTATTCTATTTACTGGTGTTTTGAGACAGGGTTGAGCTCTGGAGTTCAGGCTGGCTTTGGACACTGTGTGTTCCAGGCTGGCCTTGAACTCAGGACAGTCCTTCTGTCTCAGCCTCCCCAGTGCCGTCACTCCCAGGTCCCTCTTGTAAATCTGACAGGTGTCACATAGATGGGTCCCCTGTCCCATGGTGCTTTGCAGCATGGACGCATCATGCTGAGGCCATGGGAAGTAATGAGCCGGTACCAACGGTTGTCTGTGCTTTGCAGATCCAAGTGCTGGTGGAACCGGAGCACTTCAAGGTGGCGGTCAATGACGCCCACCTGCTGCAGTACAATCACCGGATGAGAAACTTCAGGGACATCAACATATTGGGGATTTCTGGCGACATAACCCTCACCAGTGCGTCGTGCACTATGATATAACCCGGAAGGGCAGATGCTTTGGGAAAAAGGATCAAATCCAAACCAGCCCTGTTCAAAGGCTTCAGGGGAATTGAGGGTTAAAGTTTTACATTTGTGCATCAATATTCTTATTGTAAGTCACTCACTTAATAAATGTTACACTGAGTCACTTTCTTCCTCGGTCATTTCATTGGAGCAGTTCATACTAGTGTACACTGGAAAAGGAAATGTGTAGCAGTGCTAATACCACAGTAGGGCTTCCTGAGAACCCTCCACTCGCCAGCCCACTTAAGGAGACAGAAGGTGGTGGGGCACGACACCACACACCCGTAATCCCAGCACTGGGAGGCTGAGGCTGGAGGAGCCCAAATTTGAGCCCAACCTGGGGAACTTAGTCTCATAAAAATGGGTGGAGGATGTGACTTAATGGAAAGGCCCTAGGTTCGATCCCCAGTACCCCCACCACCAAAAAAATAAATATATACTCCCCCCAAATTCTCCTTTCCCAGTTTCCTCACAAGGAAACAGCCTCTGATCTCACTGGAGGAGATACACAGAAAGTGAAAGGAGCAGAAAGTTCACCTGGGGTCACTTCCTGTCTGCATTCTGGTTGCTTAGCAACAGGGAAACCTAAGGAAGGCGGGGTCAGTGGTTTCACTGCAGGAACATGGAACAGCCTAGGACCGTAGAGGCCTGCGTGGCCCGATGCGATGGGCCAATCGCTGTGGGATTCCAGACGCAGCCAGGAGCCTCGGCCACCAGGCAGCTGCAGGGGCTGCTGCTGCTGCTAACTATACAGTAAAGCTTTTTTTTTTTTTGAGACAAGGTCTTACTTGTAGCCCAGGCTGGCCTTGAACTGGCAGCAATCCTCCCATCTCAGTGTCCTGAATGCTGGGGTTACAGCCATGCCCTCCTATCCTTCCTTGTGGCCAGCGAGCTGGAGGCTGACCACATTTCAGAACTGGGCTGCGGTCACACCGTGCCCCTGGTTGTCTGACCCAGGACTGTCCCTCCTACCCATCTCCTGTGCATGTGGACCTGCAGCTGTGGCGAACCCGGCCTCCCAGGAGGCAGAGTGGAGGCGAGGTCGGGAGGGGGAGCTCTCGGGCAGTGCGGGGGGACTGGGAGATGACCGGGCAGGGGCAGAGGCGTGGGGCCCGACCTTCAGCCCGTGCCCGGGTCCGCCACCGCGGTGTTTTCATGGGCGATGACTCCGCACCCTGACCCTCTGAGGCGGGCTCCTCCGTTCATGACTGCGTGGAAGGGCGAGGCTCTGAGGGGAGAAAAAGACAAAACAAAGCCCATCTTGGCTTACCTACAATGACTGAACTTCTAAGGCTTGGCTCCTTCTATAAAGTGGGGACTTCTACACACACAGCCTCCTGGGGCCCGAGGGGGCTCAGTGGTAGAGCTCTTCCTTGTATGCATAAGGCCCTGGGTTCGATCCCCAGCACCACACACACACACACAAACACACACACACACACACACAGAGGCACTGTAACACTGCATAACATACCGTTTGCACATGGGACTGTCAACTGATAAACCATCAATAAAACAAGAGGTTCTGGTTCGAGTCTCAATATGTGCCTAAGTTTTTTCCGGTGCTGAAGCCCAGGAACGAGCCCACCGGCTCCATTTCCAGCCAGCGCCAGCTCTTTGCAGGGGCCCCCAGGCTCTGAGGGGCCCTGACAAGGGCAAGGCCGTGCCCGCAGGGAGAAGCGACCTTGCACCCCCAAGGGCCCAGGCTCCGGGAAGCCAGCACCAAGGACAGAGTGAGCTGGGTACAGAACGCTGGACCTGATGCCAACCATTGAGCTGTCAACTGTTAAGTGCTTGGCATTGCTCTGATAACTCGTGAAGTAACACATTTCCTCAACCTTAGGCCTGTTTGAGTCTATTACTCATTGGACGAATTCAAGCCAGATGGCAAAAAATACATACTCATAAAAGTTAGGGAATTCCACAGGATCAGGATCAGGAACGGTGGAAATACATCCTGACATTGTAAGTAGCTGTGAGCTGGGGGTGGTGGCGCACGCCTGTGGTCCCAGCTACTGGGGGGGCTGAGACAGGAGCATCGCAAATTTGAGGGCGATTTAGGGAGACCCAATATCAAAGCGAAAAGAGCTGGGAATGAAGCTCACTGATCTCAGGGGACAGAGAACTAAAATGCCAGTGTGTTTTCTTGTTGGAAATGCCCTCATCTGAAAAAGTTCCCCGTAAGATGGAAAATGAGAAGAAAAAGGAAGGCACAGGTGGGCCTCTTGCCACTTGGCACCTTAAACCACCTCCAAATGCAGAAGCACCATGCGGGGACACAGAAAACCCTGGCGCAGGCAGCGCTCGGCGCGGTTTAACATCACCCAATGCGTCTGGGAGCCCACGGTGCAAAAGGAAGCAAACGCTAGGGTCGGAGTTTAAAGTGCGCTCAGCCCCAATCCCACGCGTGTCACACGAAGGAGGCAAGACCAAGTCTCCCTTTTATTCGTGTGTCAGGTGTACAAAGCCCCCCCACCCCCGGAAGGGTCTCGGCTAAAGCCCGCCGGGATGCCCGTGGGGCGTGAAGCAGCAGGCGCCGGCTGGCGGGTCACACAGCAGCGACCGCATGCTGCCTTCTCCAGGCTCCCCATGTGACACGTTGGAGGCAAACGCTGGCCTTTATTTGTAAATTCACAAGTCTTCCGGCGGCTCCACTGCCAAGGGCCGGAGAGGGGAGAAGGCGATCAGGTTCCCGCCGAAGGAGGCCAGTCGGGTGCCCTGCGGTCTCCGTTCCGCCTGGGCCCAGGGGTCGCTGCAGGTCGGGCCTGGCTGGGGAGCAAGTCACAGACGTCACTGAAGCCGCCCCCCCATTTCCCCAGCCTAAAAGATGATGAAGAAATATGGAAAGGGACAGTGCGCGCATGCGGGCTCGGTCACACAGCGCCTGACCTCCTTTCCACCGCGGTGCAGATCTTACAAATCCTACAGATCCTACAGATCCTACAGATCCTGGAGATCCTGCAGATCCTACAGATCCTATGCCCCTCGAGGCGACTTCCTGGGCCTTTGCTAGTGAGATTGGCCGCTGCTTCTGCCCAAGCTCTACTTTGGGTTCAATGGTACCACCAAGCAAGCAGTAGTTCGGGCTGAAATAGCCTGATGGATTTGAACATCTAAATTCTAAACAGGGTGTCCACGCCTGGAACCCCAGCACTCTGGGAGACTGAGGCAGGAGAATCATGAGTGCAAGCCCAGCCTGGGCAGTCCAGGAGAGCTTGGGATGCAGCTTGGTGGGAAGGCCTTGAATTCAATCCTCGGTACCAAGAGGGGAGGGGTGGCATGGGAGCACTAAAACCCAAGAGAGCTAAATTAGAATATTTAGATCTGGAAAAAAAATTGTGAAGAAACCAAATTATCACAGAAGTTTATCAGTGAGATAACTATATACATTATCTGACCCAAACGTGCAGAGTTCAGAGCTGGAGCAGGATTAAGGCAGGCGGCATACACTGGCCTGAGGCTGAAATCCTGATCCTCCTGTTCTCAGTTTCTGATTAAGAAAGGTCGACAGCAAGACAGACTGTCCTGGGGGTCACAGTGACACACTTCTGCTCCTCAGAGGCCGACAGCCCGAACCTGGGCACGAGCAGGGGCTCCGAGATACAGCAAGCACCAAGAGCCACAAGGGCCCTGCGCTTGCTCCGACGACTTCACAGATTCTGGAAAATTCCGGGGAGGGCGCTCAACGGGAGGCATCCTATCCGGCCATACATTACAATTGGCTGACCAAGAGAGATGCCGCAGCCCTACCTCTGGTCACTGACCATGCACGTCTGCAAGAAGGGTGGAAACCAGTGCTGAGTCTTAGGAGCCAGGCCTGGGGACACACACCCGGAACTCCAGCACTCTTGGAGGCTGAGACAAGAGAGCTGTAAGTTTGAGGTTATCCACCCAGCTCAGGCGACTTCTCAAAATGAAAATAAAAAAGGGAGCTGGGTGGATGGCGCATGCCTGTAATCTCAGCACTCGGGAGGCGGAGGCAGGAGGATTGCTGCAAGTTCGAGGCCAGCCTGGGCTACAAAGTGAGCTCAAGGTCACCCTGAACTGCATAGTGAGACCCTGTCTCAAAAAGACTACTCACACACACACACACACACAAACAGTGAGAGAAAGAAAAATAAAAAACGGCTGAAGACCCTGGCTTCCATTCCCAATGATGAAGAACAGAACCAAACAAAAACAAAAACAAAAACAAAAACAAAAACAAAAACAAAACAAAACAAAAAACAAAACAACCCAGGAGAAAAGACAGCACAGTGCCTGTATCAAAGGCTAATGCAAATTTAGTTATTAAAGGCACTGGATTCCTGAAATTGTATTTTAGAAGTAGAACACACTCACAATCCATTTAACAGGGTGAGAGGTGTGCACTGCGCACCCATGACCCGTCCGCAGGGTGCCGATGCTCCCGGGGCCTCAGCGGCAAGAAGCCTGAGGGCAGCACCATGCACGGCCCGGCGGACAAAGACGCAGGGCGCAGAGGCCGGGAAGCCCCCCTCCAGCGAGCCCAGGGACAGCGTGGCTGCCCGACTGAAGGGAGTGACCCCAGGACGCCTGGAAGTGGGTGAGGGCTCCCCAAAGCAGGGGGATGTTTCCGAAGGCCAGGTCTTGCCTTGGCCTGTCCTTGGATCGCTCAGAAACTGAGTTAACTAACCTAGGCCACGCCTCCGACACCAACACGTCGGATTTGATCCATAAATCAGCCAGGAAAGTAAACCTTCAAGGGTCAAAGTTAGGACAGAATGAATTTTACAGAAGGAGTAAATGGAAACAAAGCTTGTATAAATGGAGAGGGGAAGAAGTTTTGGTGGGGGGAGACAAACGGGGAAAAAATGAATTAAGATGTATTATGTACAGGCATAAATTCCCTGTGATAGATGTGATCAACACATATGACAAATACATACTAATATAAAAAGTTAAAAAAAATTCATCATGGTGTACTTTAGATAAGTATAGAAAGTTTCCATTTTTAGAAACTGAATAATGAATGGATTTCAGAGTAAGCAAAAACCATGACAAGATGTCAATTTTAAACCTCACACACAAATTAAAAAGTAATAATTCACTTTATAAAACAAATCTAGAGCTTGGTGTGGTAGCACAGCCTGTAATCCCAGTACTTGGAAGGCTGAGGCAGGAGGATCACAGCAAATTTCAGACCAGCCAGGGCTATAAAAGTGAGCTTGAGGCCAGCCTGAACTACACAGCAAGTAGTTCAAAAAGACAATCAATCAATCAATCAATCAATCAAATGTATATCTCACTAGCCTACTCAAATTTATAAATAAAATAAAACAAAAATCTAGACAACTAAGGGATATCAAATTAAGTTAGAAAACTTACTGAATCAAGAAGGTGGTGTTCAGTAGTGACAGCTTCGGTATCAAATAGTACTGCAAAACAAGAAAAAAATCATTTTTGACTGTAAAGGCTTCTCCCGGAAACGGACAAAGCTTTGAAAGACACACAATGTCACCCGTCAAAGACAAACACACAGGCCACGTTGTGCCATATATATATATATTTTTTTTTTAAATGTAAATTTCTTGGTAAAATTCTTATCCTTACCTTTAGCATAGTGTTTTCTACTAAATAAATAAATAAATAAATAAATAAATAAATCTCATGCTAGCTGGGCATGATGGTACATGACTGTAATCCCAGCACTCAGGAGGCTGAGGCAGGAGGATTGTCACAAGTTCAAGGCCAGCCTGAACTGCATAGTAAGACCCTGTTTCCCCAAAAAAAAAAAAAAAGACCAAAAAAATCTCATGCTGAAAACATTAAAAGTGCCCAGTTTGGCAGGGCAGGACTGGAAATGTCCAGTCGGACCCACACCACAGGGTGATACGTAGACAGAAAAGCAGGCCAAAGTGGCATGCGTCGTATCGTGACAAGCAAAGGCCGGCTGGGCTCCTTAGCCGTCTGCGGCGCTGACAGCGCGGGGTGACAGGCGTGAGCTTCTCCGAGAAAGTGACCCAAAGCGGCAGGAAGGGAACTGGGGAGAACAGGGTGTCTGAGACGGCTCTGGCATAGGTATGGAAGAAAAGGAAACGCTGGAGGGGAGATTTCTGTCCCACGCAGGTCTGAAGCCAACATCCCTGTGCCCAGGATGATTAGAGTTTGTGGCTGGTTTTTATGGGGTCTCCCCGAGGGCGTGGCGACAAGCAGGACGCGACAACATAAACTATTTTATGAGGCATTCATTGTGAGTGTCGGCTTTTCAACTTTCATCTTTAGGAACTGGCACTCAGAATTATTCACAATGATCAACACTTTAATCCATGTTCATTTTTAAACAATAATTGTATCTTAAGTTTTTACCTGACCGAGAGGTGGCAGCTGCTGCTTCTTGCAAGATGTCACTCTGCGACGGCGAAATTTTTTCAGGACTATTCATGGGAACATCCTGTGTGGTAAACGAAGAAGGATTCAGTTCCATTCTTTCCACGACACCTGAACTCTCCTCTTTATTAGTGGTCATAGCATCAGCTACTCCACCAGCAACAAGACGTGAACCCATTGTTTTGCTGGGTAAATAATTCATCTCGAAGTCTGTCTTAGTTACAGCCTGGAAATAAAAATAACCATTATATTTAATTACGAAGCCGGGCATGGTGGCACATGCCTTTAATCCCAGCATTCAGGAGGCTGAGGCAGGAGGAGCGTTGTGAGTTCGAGGTTGGCTTGGGCTACAGTACGAACACAAGGCCAGCCTAAGCTACACAGTGCGACCCTAACTCAAAAAATCAGGGCCAGGTGTTTGGCTCAGCGAGGTTGTGAGTTCAATCCTCAGTGCCACAAAAAAAAAAAAAAAATTTAATTACGAAAAACTGAAACAAAGCCTTGTTGCTACTAAATATTAAAAAAAAAATACATTTTTGACATTCTGAACACAGCTGAAGAATATTGCCCTACCCTAGGTCTTGCTTTTTTTTTTGTTTTAATGTCTTTTTGAGACATGGTTTCACTATGCAGTTCAGGTTGGCCTTGAACTCACTTTGCAGCCCAGGCTGGCCTCGAACTTGCAGCAATCCTCCTGCCTCAGCCTCCGGAGTGCTGGGATTACAGGCGTGCACCACCACGCCCAGCCCATCTTGCTTTTTGCCAGTGACCTCGGATAACATCATAGAAATGTTAGGAACAAAGGGAATTTTTCACTAAGAACCTACACTCCGGTTTGCAGTCGGAGTGAGAATGGCGGACACTGTCTGTGCAGAACCAGATAGGGACTATTCCAGATCTGCTGGTCCTTAAAATCTGCCTGTGTCACTCAATTTTGGGGTACCAGGGCATCCCCAAAAGCAGCCAGATACAATGCCAACAAGGGAGCGTGACTGTGTCACCACAAAGCCTGGTTTACGCAAACAGTGGCCGAAGTTTGCCGCCCCAGGGCTCGGGCCCCGCGGTCATGTGAGGTGAGCAGAAGGACACGCAAAGCCTCCGCAGTGTGGACGGCTCTGTGGATGCCGCTTTGCAGGGCTGACCCCGGCCGGCACCCTGGAGCCGCTGCGGGTGATGAGCAGGCGGCTGACACCCCAGGCCTCTCCCGCACGGGACAGGACTCACCTGGGTCCCTTCAAGTAAATCCTGTGACGCAGGGCACGGAGTGCCTTCCACGGCCTCGCTCCTGAGAAAGGAAAGAGGGTCCTACTCAGTAACTTGGCCCGGCGTGGCCGCCCCTGGCACGGGATCGGGGACAGAGTGCGGGGACCCCACCCCCCAAGGCTTGCCCCTGGTGACATGGTGCGTTCTGAGAGTGAAGTCTGCAATTTGCCTTTTATGAGGAATGTCCCCAACCCCTCCAAAGTTGTTTCTTCAAAAAAACACTGGGTCTTCCTAGTTTCTGGCTTCGCTGTCCTTTATCCGAGAGCCTTGGCTCATTTTTTGTTTTGTATGGGAGCCTGAACTCATGCCCTCTCGCTTGCCAGGCGGGCGCTGTGCTGCTGAGCTAAGTCCCCCAAGGGGAGGATTTGCAATGTGACCCACATGCATCTGGATCTTCCCAGAGCCAGGGCTAAACGGCAGGGCCTGGCATCGGAGGAATGTAACCACGGTGTTCCAGGACCCGCAGACTTAACACTAAGGGAGTCTCAGCCTGCAAAGGCCCAACCCGCTGGGTGGACATAAGCAGGCCAGGGCCTGGAGCTGCTGCGTCACCTGTGTCACGCTGGGGGCCGGCCTGGTGCCCACCTGCGCCCGCCCTGGTCTTGGTGCGGCCCGGTTCCAGCCAGGTCAGAAGCCAGGTCTGCTCCCGGCACCCGCGCTCACCCCTCTCTCTGCCTGCCATTTCCCTGCGCAGGGCTCCGGGCAGGGCGGCCCCGGCCAGCTCTGCACATTTGCACAGGGACAGTGCCACGCGGTAGAAAGACAGTGGGCCGCATCCTGCTTCGCCAATTGTAAGCTCAACTTTGGTGAGTTAAAATTTCAAGATTTCCTACTTGGAAACTGGGGCGGCAGCACCTCACAGGATTGAATGGGACACTTCCGAGGTCTAGCTGCTTCTTCCGAGGAAGCTACAGACCCGGGGTGGGGGGTCATTAAGGGGTGGGGGGACCGTTAGAGAACGGGGCTCAGTTCCTTCACTGGACCCTAAAGTCTCTCAGTCAGTCACTGAGCCAGATTCTCCACCCGCTTAAGGACTTTATTTTTATGAGGTGGGGTCTTGCTATGCTGCCCAGGCTGGTCTCGAGCTTGTAAGCTCAAGCAGCGCTCCTGCCTCAGCCTCCTAAGTCCCTGGGCCTGCAGGTGCGCACCACCACCGTGCCCAGCTCCCGTCTGAAAGGTCAAGTCTCAGCCTCCTCACTGACGTAAAGAGGCTTTTAACCACATCTCACAGGGCCTCTGTGAAATGTAATTTAAAATGTCTGTCTGAACACTGCACCAGCTTGACCCGAACGTCATCTAATGTGCCCCGTGTTAAACTCTTAAGAACACGTTAGAAGCCGGGCGTGGTGGCGCATGCCTTTAATCCCAGCACTCGGGAGGCTGAGGTAGGTGGAGCGTTGTGAGTTCGAGGCCGGCTTGGGCTACAACGCGGCGCAAGGCCGACCTGAGCTACATAGTGCGACCCTGCCTCAAAAAACCAGGGCCGGGAGTTTGGCTCAGTGGCTTAAGCGCCTGCCCTGGCAGGCGCAAGGCT
>RJWM01035991.1:7201-18590 GCA_004363535.1 Dasyprocta punctata | reverse complement strand
TTTTTTTTTTTTTTTTTTTTTTTTTTTTTTTTTTTTTTTTTTTTTTTTTTTTTTTTTTTTTTTTTTTTTTTTTTTTTTTTTTTTTTTTTTTTTTTTTTTCTGTTAGGTAGGTCAAACTTGTTTGGCTATATTTTTTTTCAGTCTGAAAACTTCCTTTATAATGATTTGAAGTGCAAGTTTCTTGGTAATGAATAAACCCAACTTTTTTTCCTAAAAATTGAGACCAATTTTAGTGATTATACAAATAACTGTTTCCATAGAGTTTTTGGTCAGCACTTTAAAATTTCTCTTGTATCACATTTGTTAAAAGCTATTTACATGCATGTCTTCGTAATTATGAAAAAAACAAAAGAATCTATTGGCACTATCTGCAACTCTAGACAGATCAACTTTTTTTGTCTTTTGTTTTTTTATTTTCTTTCTCCCAAAGTGTTGTGTTACTTTCTGTAGAGTGACAGGGATTTATTTTGTTACATTTATTTGATCTTGTTTTCTGGTTCTTAAGAACATTTTAGAGAACCAAGCTTTATATTGTTTTTATTAACCTATGGGTCATTTTGACCAGAAATAGAACTTCTCTATTAAATCATTTGAGTTGAGACATTCTCAGTAATTGAGTAATTTTAATTATTAATTGTTCACTCATATAAAAAATGATGATTATTCTTCCAGTTAACTTGAGATATGAGCATTAAGTATCAAGACATTTATACTCATAGTCTAGCTACTCTGTGTTTTAACAAAGTATTTTGCTAACTCAATTTTCTAATAAATGTAGCATTGCATATAAATGTTATTTTTCTTTTTTGAGTTTCATTTTAAAGAGAAAAATAAAACAAAGTTTTATAACAAGATAATGGGAGAGTAAAAATGGTTAATACATTGTGTAATTTATCTTCAAAGTAGTTACTCAGAGTACAACATACAGGCATGAAAATATTGTCCATAAATTATTAGCATAAACCTTTCCTTTCAGCGAGCTCAGAGAAATTAGTGGTATAACTATCTTAACTCTCTTGTATATATATATATTTTTTTCTTTTCCCTTTCTAATTTCTCCTTTGCCCATCCAGATTCTCTTTCCTTTTGACAGTTTCTTCCTGTTTCACAATATCTATTGCACATTTTGGATCTTATTTACTTTTACAGTTTCTCACACTAGGGAGACAATACGATGTTTACACATGTGAGTCTGATTTATTTCACTTATGAGTATAGTCTCGAGTTGCATTAATTTACCTATAAAAGTGTCAAATAAAATGATCACTTATTTTTTTATCCATTGCTTGGTTGTTGGACATTTGGGTTGTTTCCAAGATTTAGCTATTACGAATTGTGCTGCTATAAACATGGGTGTACATATATCACTGTGGTAAACTTCTTCTTGGAAGATACCCAGAAGGAAAACATCTAGGTTGAATAAGATCTCTAATTCTAGCTATTTGAGAATCTCCATACTGATTTCCATGGTGATTGCACCAGTCTTAACTCCCACCAATGGTGGAGAAGTATTTCTTTTCCCCCACAGCCTCTCCAGCTTTTGGTATTGGTTGATTTCCTGATGATAGCCATTCTTTCTGGAGTGACATGAAATCTCAGTAATCTCAGTGTTCTTTATGATTTGCATTTCTTGAATGATCAATGACATTGAATATTTTTGATACATTTATTTATCACTTGTATTTCTTCATCTGAGATTGTGCATTCATCTCAGATGCCCATTTTTGGATTGGGTCTTTGAATTTGGGAGGTCTGATTTTTTTCAGTTCTTCATATGTTTTAGATATAAGCCCTTTGTTTGAGGAATAACTAGCTATAATTTTTTCCCACTCTGTAGGTGTCTTTTTACTCTGTTGGTGATTTCTTTTGTTGTGCAAAAGCTTTTTTAAAAGGCAGGGTCCCATTTGTTGAGTCTTTGTAGTAGTTTCTGTGCAGTTTGGGTTTTGTTTGTGAATTCTCTGCCTACAAATATGTCTTCAAGATTTCTGTCCATTTTCTCTTCTGATACACTTAGTGTCTCCATTTTAATATAAATGCTACTGTTCTTTACCTAAATATTTAGCTTACTTTCTCTCTCTCTCTCTCTCTCTCTCTGAATTCTCAGTAGTCTAGTAACCTTATATTTGCAGTATTTGCTTAAGTGATATCTAGACTGAAAGAAAGAGAGAGAGAGAGAGAGTGCCAAAAATTGAATATGCATTTCAGCAATTCACCATTCTGATAAATGTCTGGAAGCTAATGGCCATCTCTTTAAGCACCGCAGGTAACTGTAGAGGCCAAAGATAACTTGTATTAATCACATGTCTCAATAAAGTTAGTAATAAGATATTTACACAAGTTTTTCTTTTCCTGTTACGCACATTTATTAACAAACACTCTATAATATTTTAAAAATACTCTTTGTAAAATTTTTCTCTTTTATCACATGATATTGTCACCTTAAATAAGTTTACATGATATTTAATTTAGCAATTGGATAAACTGAGGCACATATGCTGAGATTTGTCTACTACAATTCTAATTTTAATTAAAAGACTTAAAACTGAGCGAAATTATTATATAGACACAATAGTCATTTGCGAATTATGAATTTCAATGCTTTTGATAATAATATAAAAAGTAAAATCTGAAATCTCCTTTGCATTTAGCATTTTATAAATTTTTGTCATCAAGAAAGTGAAATAAAGTGAAATAGTTTTACAAACAGCCAGAAATCAGATTTATTTCAAAAGTCAAATTATCCTAATGGAAGAATTCTCAATAACTGATCAATGGAATATTGTGGATCATCATGTTTAAAAACTTTTGAAAAGTAAAACCAGATGAAATTTTCCATTTTCAGTGTATTGATATTTGATGATACAAAATATATTATAGTTAAAACTACTACATCTACATGAATCAAAGCCATGGTGCCAAATAGAAAGTATAATCAGTACATTCCTTATTGAATTACACTTAAAATAAAATTAAAAGTTGTACTTTATTCTAGGCATAGTGATACATGCTTGTAATCCCACCACTTCAGATTTAGGTGCAGGAGAAGCTACCTAGAAAATGCAAGGCCAGTTTAGAATACATCATAAGACCCTGCCACAAAAAAAGAAAAAAAGAACTTTTTTAAAGATGTTCATTTATGAATGTCCTGGGTGATGTACTCAGCATTATTAATTTTAGATAACTACTCATAATTTATGCAATTTTGATATTATATCTGATAAATCAGGGAAAATGCATCAAACACCTAATGCTGAGAACAAATTATGATAGCAATCTCCACGAAGATTATTTGTAGAGTATTTTTAATAGCCAGTTGAAATTGTTATCTTTTAAATGGAATGAAAATGTGTTGATAATTAACTGAAAAGGGCATTACTAATTTCTTAAATTACCACTATTTGGATAGATTTTTGCACCATGTAAAATAGCATACTCAATGCAGAATCAGATATGAGAAACTACCTGACTTCTTAGATAAATCTAAGAACATAAC
This sequence comes from Dasyprocta punctata, assembly GCA_004363535.1. NCBI lineage: Eukaryota > Metazoa > Chordata > Mammalia > Rodentia > Dasyproctidae > Dasyprocta > Dasyprocta punctata. The sequence continues at coordinate 15,097 of RJWM01035991.1, read as the reverse complement.
AGAATATCAACATCTCAATAAATTGGTTTTGGAAAATTCAGCTATTTTAATTGGAAGTGTACTCATATTAAGACAATTACTAATAGTAGTGAGATTTATTGTCATCTGTCTTAAATTAATTAAAAGAGGATTTTTTAAAATTTCTGCTTTAAGAATATAAAGGTATAAAAACAAACAAACATAAAAGATGAAAACTAGGTGTACAAACCGAAAGAGAAAGCTAGATTACATCAATAGTAGAAAGTCAAACTTCTGTTGAATGATACATGCAATTTCTCTTCAAATTTGTATATATTTTATTTAAATTAAATGTCATATTTTGTTGCAAGATTTTTTTTGCTGCTGTTAGGTAACATCACTTTTCAGCCATTTTATTTAAAAATAGATATTTTTGCATTAAAATGCAGTTAGCAACTGTATTTTACTCTGATAGTTGTTATTTTATACAGAACTAATAATTAGTTTGTGGAATTTAAGAAAGAAAATGGTTTATATAAGTAGTAATTTGCTTTTGGTGAACTTAAGCAGAGCTGTAACAATTTATCATTTGCTCCGTTAACCATAATAAACAGAACGGTGAGGGAATTCATGTTCCGTCCCCTGGTGCTTCTCACAATGAGGAAGTAATGACAGAGGACAATGGAGAGCATAAAATATTTATACAGTGTCACTTGTTTTGCTCATTTGGGAAATCAATATTTTAACAATCCCATTTTACAATACCCAAGATCATGAGTCTACTGTGCTGAGAAAGAGAGTTTATAGAAGTAGGAGGTGAAAAAACAGTGTATAAAACTTTTTAAAGAATGCATCCTGGAGCTATAAAGAGAGAGGAATCATAGCAGCTGTACAAGCTAACCCAACTATGATCTTGCTTTTACTTCGTATGCATTATAACTTTCTTTTCTATATTCTTATATTTTGTTTACAAGATTTGATATTGTCCCAACCGTTTTCTGTGGAATAATAATAGCATGTTCTTTTATTTATGCTGTTTTTAAAAATTAAGGATGAAAGATACTCAATTATATAAAAAGTATGTTTTTTCAAATTTTACAAAGATAACTTTTGTGTCAGTACAATTATTTTTATTTTTAATGCCATCCTATGATTTTATGTAGATAAAATTTTATGACTTGCAAAACTTACTTTAATACTGCAATAACTTCCAAATATACATATGTATGAAAATATACTTATGTCTATGATACAAGGAATTTAATTATCTAGATTGTTTTATTTTTGAAAGGCAAAATTGCAATCTGTTCTACTTACTAATAATTTTATACTTCAAATACCATTTTCACTTTGAAAAAAATTTTACCATTTGTTTTGTTACCAAGGATCTTATATGTTAAATATCATCTCAAACATAAACTCATTTGTACTAGTCAGGGGTTTTATTAGAGAAACAGATATAACACAAGGTATACAAATGTATAAGAATTATAAGATCGGCTTATGATGTCAGCCACAGAGTCAGATGAGGAAGCATGCAGAGGGTGTCTGCACACTGGAGGCTGAATGATTCAGTCCAAAGTCTGGTGTTCACTTCAGTGTCCTATGCAAGACTGCACCAGGAGGCTGATGGGTCTGAGTTAGAAAGCTGAAGAGTCTATGCTGGAAGGCTGAAGAATTTAAGGCAGAAGTTGAAGAGTCTGTGCTGGAAGCCAGGAGATGATGTCCAAGTCAAAGGCAAAGACTGGAGCTCCTGTGAAGAACAGAACCTCATCTGTCCTCCCTCCTTCCATTTTACACCATCTAGGCAATGACTCATCCTAGGGTGCATCTTCTACACCCTGGAGTATAGAATTGCTAAGCTGATTTATTTAAGCTTCTAAATGTCTTAAATTGACACAATCAACCACTGCAGTCCACCCATTGTCAACTTGGCAACCAGACACATTTCTTTAAACCAATCTCCAGATATAAAGACATGTATGTAATTGCACCTAACATGTTATAACTCACCATACAAACAGAAACACACTAATTCCCTCCAAGAATATAATGTAAGTTTTCTTTGGTTGATGCTTACTCTTATCATTTCATAACTCAACATTATAATACAGGTTTAACAATCCACAAAAACCAGCATTAAGTGTATCAACATTATATTTCATTAGAACCATATTAGTAGAGAAAGAGTAGTTAGAATCCTCTTTTCTGCATCTGATCACAGAGTCATAACTGGTATTTAGAACTATCTTTTTCCAGCCGGGTGTGGTGGAGCACGCCTTTAATCCCAGCACTTGGGAGGCTGAGGTAGGAGGAGTGTTGTGAGTTCGAAGCCGGCTTGGGCTACAACGTGAGTGCAAGGCTGGCCTGAGCTACACAGTGCGACCCTGCCTCAAAAAAAACCAGGGCCAGGAGTTTGGCTCAGTGACTTAAGCACCTGTCTGACAGGTGCGAGGTTGTGAGTTCAAAAAAAAAAAAAAAAAAAGAACTATCTTTTTCCAATACCCACTCTGTATTTCCTTGGCCTTCAGCAAGAACTTCAGCAGGTCATGGTTCTTTTCCTGGTGGAGTGACCCATACCCTCATTCTTGAAAGTTCTGGGACATTTGTCACTCTGTCTGGATTAGGTTGTTGTAGTTTCCCATTGACCTTAATAACCGAGCATTATAACAGTAAGAGGCACTTTAAGAGACCTCCTGCACATCACTCACATTCTTCCATTCCTCCATTGTGGAGTAGAAGTTCAATTTCCCCTTGACATTCTGTGTCAATCACCCTTGGCAACACTGTGACTCTCTGTTTAGCTTGTTTCCTCGGAGGGATGAAGAGACCAAATGACCATGGGGAAGTCTTAACTTTCAGTTCAGTGGTGTCATTGTTGTGCGTCCTGGTATCAGCCTTCCCAGCTTTGGAACCAAAACTTCTCAGCTAGCAGAAGATAAGGTCATGGGGACAGGAAGCGAAAATTTTGCAAGTGAATCTCTAGGGGTAATGGTGAGTGGTACCATTCCTTCTTTCACTCTTTGATTCTTATATTCATGAATCTTGGCTATGGGAGACAGTGCCATATGGTGGGTGCTGATTCAAAGCATATTCAGCCTTTTGAAGAATGTTGCCCTAGTCCTACAAGCTATTCCACCTAGCTGGTGTTGTAACTGTCTTCAAAACATCATTCCACATTTTTATCAGTGCAGATGCTTCTAGATGGTGAGGAATATGGTAAGACTGGTGAATTCCATAAGTGTGAACCCATGGCCTCACTTCTTAAGCTATAAAATGTGTTGCTTGATCAGAGGCAATGCTATATGGAATTCCATGGTAGTGGGTAAGGCATTCTGTGAGTCCATGGATGGCAGTTTTCGCAGAGGTGTTATGCGTGATGAAGGCAAATCCATATCCAGAATATGTGCCTATGCCAGTGAAGACAAAGCACAGTCCCTTCCATGATGGAAGTGGTCCAATATAATCGACCTATATCCTTATTTTTTTGTTGTTGTTGTCATTTTGCTTTTACTGTTGCTTTTGATTATTTGTTTGCTTCTGATTTTTCTGTCTTTTTCTCTTAAAAAAAATATATATATAGAGAGAGAGAGTGAACCTGCCACCAGGTCACATGTTGATCTCCATGGGGAATGATTCCATAATGGGGACTCAGTGTTGGTCACTGCTGCTGGCATACTGGGCATTCAGCAGTGGCTGTAGCCAGATCAACCTTGGTGAGTGGGAGTCCATGTTGCTGAGCCCATGCATAACCTCTGTCCCTGCCACCATGACCACTCATGGGCCTGCTGGGCAATGATGGGTGGTTGAAAAAGGAGGTTGGCCACTATCCACAGAATGGGTCAGCTTATCAACTTGATTGTTATAGTCCTCTCCTTCTGATGTTACTTTTTGATGAGTATTCAAATATTTTTACATCTTTTGTCCATATGGAGAGGTCCATCTACATACCTCTTCCCCAAATATCTTTGTCACCAATTTTCCAATTGTGTTCCCTCCAAGTTTCTGACTAGTCAGCCAGACCATTGGCTATGGCCCATGAATCAATATACATTTGCACATCTGGCCATTTCTTCTTCCAGGCAAAATGTACTGCCAAGTACTTTGCCCAAAGTTCTATCCATTGTGATGATTTCCTGTCACCACTGTCCTGTAGGGATATCCCAGAAAGGGGTGTGATGCTGCAACTGTTCACTTGTGGGTGGTGCCTGTAAACAAGGCCCTAGCCTTCTCTTCCTCTAACAGCTGATCATATGGTACACCCCACTTTGGTACCAATTTTGTTGTAGTCAGGAATTGCAAAGGAAACAATTACATATAATTTATAGTATTACTTATAATCCTCACCCAAGAAGTCAAATACAAAGAACATGCAGGAATTCTGTCCAAACACTCAGACCCAAGGAATCTAGCTGAGGACTTAGATCCCAAAGCAAGTCCTGCATGAGTCCAACTGAAAACCTAGAGCCCATGACAATGTCCCCCATGAGTCCTACTGGAGACGTACAGGTCACAGCAATGTATCAAGGATCAGCACTGGAAGGCCCAAAAATCAGAGTTGTAAGCAACAAAGTCTATGACAGCAGTATGAAGAAACTGGCAGTAGGTTGAGTGTTCTGCACTGGAGCCAAGAAGCAACACTTAAAATAAGGGCCAGGGCTTCCCTGAAAACTACCACAGCAATCCTTGGTGACAATGAGGTTCAGAGCTCCTCCACTGATGAGAAGAGCCAAATTCGTATCAGGAAGCCAGTGTGACAAGCTTCTCCTGGAGACTGAACAGCACACATCTTCCCCTCTGGAGCCAATAGGCAAGGCTCAAAGTAGGGACCAGAGCTCCCCCAAAGTGAACCGCAATCATTCTCAGTGACAAGATCCCAAGCTCCTCCAGTAATAACAGCCAGGTTCATTATCAGGGAAGCCAGCATGACAAGTTCCTCCTGGAGAACCAACATCTCCAATGGAACCAGCAGCTCCAAACAACACCACCACAGAGAACCAACAACACTATTCTCAAGTTTTCCTTTAATGTTCACAACAATGCTCAGGTGGGTCCCCCACTCAGTGCTACTCTGATTCAGTACAGCTGGTGATAAGTTGACCATCAGTTATTAATCCACCATATCATTGCAGCATTTTGACAATGAAATAATAAAAAACTCTCCAAGAATATATAGCAATTTGAAATAAAATGTAAGTTTGAACATAATTATGTGGTAAAATCACATAAAGCTAGAAATTTGACATAAATATAAAAACTCAAACAGTAAATCAATCTGTTTTTAACATATACTATGGTTCATAAGCAGATCTGTTATATTTTATATCTAAAATGTCCCCCAAAAGTCTTACATATTTAAAAGTGGGGCTTTTGGAAAGAGATTGGATTATGAAGATATTACACTCTTTAATGGAGTGATCCACTGATGAATTCATCCTTGATTGTGCTGATAGGGGGTTGGACCTTTTGTGGGGAGGCAGGTCAGTACACAGATGACATGAAAGAGTGTATTCTTCTCCCTTTTCTCTCTGCTTCCTGGACTGCATACGGTAAGTGTCTTTCCTTGATCTTGCCCTTCCTCCATTCCACTCTTGCCTTGGATTCAGCTCATTGTGAACTGAATCCATGAAAACCATGTCTGAAAATAAAGTTCTTCTCCATTAAATTTCTGTATTAGCTGAAAAATGCAGAGAACTGGTACCAGCAAAGTGGTGTCACTGCTGTGACTATACCTGATGATGTGGTTCAGAAGCTTTTGGAAATGGTTTGTGGGAGAAGTCTGGAAACATTTAGAGTGGGAGGCTAGAAAAACTGGATCTAGAGTGACTGGGTCTTAGAGTAGCTGTATCTAGAGTGTGTGACACTGACATTGATTCATGGTGCAATGCTGGTCTAAAGAGCACTAGGATTAAGAGTGTGAATGTGCCCTACCCTACGTACTCTGCATAACATGTAAGGGATAGAAAGAGGTGTGGTCACCCTTTGTTGCTTTGCTACCTCCTGCCCACTATGAACTGTTTCTTTTCTGCAGTGCTGCCCTGCCTTGGAGTCAGCCAAGGTAGGGCTGAAACCTCTACTAATTGTGAGCTAAATAAACCTTCCCCCTTTACTTTTGAGTGTCAGCTATTTTGTGTCAACAAAGAGAGAAAAGCAACCAAGACAATAGATGATTCTTTTGGGAGCCAAAATGGCTAAAATGCTAATAATAATGTAGACAGTGAAATCTGGGTTCAAAGTATTTCAGATGGAAATGAGAGTGGAAAATTGAACTAAGACCTATATATCTTGCATTCTGCAGAAGAATTTGTCTGCATTTTGACCATGACTTAAGACTTCATGCAAGGCAGAATTTAAAGGTGGTGGGCTAACTGATCTGAGGAAAGTAATTTCAAGGCAGCCGAATATTCAGAGTGTACCAAATATAGGTACTGCCAGACAATTTTAGTCAGATGTGTAGTGAGAAGCAGGAGCAAATAGCAGAGTTGAATGATTTTTTGTTTGGCTAGAAAGAAAGCATGTGTAAAGTTGGAACCAAAGAGAATATGGTTGCTGAAAAGATTAGTCCCATTAAAAAAGAATCCAGGGGAGCTGGGCATGGTGATGCATGCCTGTAATTCCAGCACTGGGAAGGCTGAGGCAGGAGGATCGTTGCAAGTTTGAGATCAGCATGGGCTACAAAGTGAGCTCAAGGATAGCCTGAACTGCACACCAAGACCTTGTCTCAAAAAAGAAAAAAGAATCCAGGGGGAGTGAGTTATCATACCTGCCTGTCATCCCAGCATTCTGGAGACTGTGCAAGAGGATTGTATGTTTGAGCCCAGCTTGTGCAATGTAGAGTCTTAGTGAGAAATTGTCTCAAAGTAAAATAAAATACTTTAGGGAATCTGCCTCACTGCAAAGACCCCAGGCTATATATATATATTATATATATATATATATATAATATATATTATATATATATTATATATATAATATATATATATATATATATAATTTGAGAATATATTAGGAATTGGCCACATTCCATAATCTCAGACTCAAAAGTATCAAAGCGTAAGATTCTTCGGAAGATTTTGTTTTACAAGGAGAGCTACAAGGTATGTTGTTTATTGAGGGGCACCTTGGGAAGTCAGTCCCCAAATTCAGCCATCCACATACTCAGGGACTACCATAGCTATGGTCCACATGGGTTCTACTATTGCTTGAGCTGGCAGCAGACCTTGGTGCCTGTTATGGTTTATATATTGTGTCAACTTGAGAAGTCTAGAAACTTAACTAAGTGACTCAGCAGCTCTACATCCTGGGGGGTAGAGAACAAGCCCTTAGTGTTCTAAGATATGGTTCATTGGGTCAATTTGAGAAGGTGAGAACTTTAACTAAGTGATTCAGCAGGGGGCCAAGGTCCCTAGTTTATAACATCCTCAACCATTGCAAGAGGTGGGCACACAGAAGGTGTGAGTGCTACCCCACCCCAGAGGAGCAGCCTGTATACAATAAAAGGCAAATGAGAAGGGACTGATTGCTGGTTCTTTGGAGGAGCTCCAGTCTTCGCCTTCAGCTTGGACATCATCTCCTGGCTTCTGGTACAGACTGTTTGAATTCTGCCTGGGACTCTTCAGCCTTCATTGTAGATTCTTCAGTGTTCCATCGTAGACCCACTGGCCTCCTGATTCAGACTTACACGGGACACTGCAGTGTACAGCCACCCTCCACACACTCCCTCATCCAACTTTGTGGCTGAGCATTGTAAGCCAATCTTGTAATTTCTTATATAGTTGTATGTCTTATATATTGTATATAGTTGTGTATCTTGCCGGGAGTTTGGCTCAGTGGCTTAAGCGCCTGTCTGGCAGGCGCAAGTTCGATCCCCGGTGCTACAAAAAAAAAAAAAAAAAAAAAAAAAAAAAAAAAAAAAAAAAAAAAAAAAAAAAAAAAAAA
>RJWM01035990.1:0-18490 GCA_004363535.1 Dasyprocta punctata | reverse complement strand
TAATACTCATATGATTGGATCAATCTTGCATGTCTATATCTGTTAATGTAAGAAACCATTTTAAAGATAACGATGCGCAAATTGCAACCATTGTCAAGCTTCTATCTTCCGGTTTTGTAAACCTGCAATGTTGTGTATTTATGCTAGTTGTTTGCTTGTCTCTTTTGCTTGTTGTTTTTACTATATATGTCGGTTTTTTGTTGTTGTTGTTGTAGTCTTTGTTTGTTTTGTTTTTCTTCGCTTAAATAAAATTAAAAAAAAAAAAAAAAAAAGAGACATCAGAAGCTCTCAAGTTGTTGGAATGAAGGAAAGAGGTTGACACTGTCACAGGTTAGAGCTTGGGGAGGAGGTCTGCTGCATGAATAGCTGGCCTCTTTGGAGAAACTGCTGTTTAGCCGGGCTGGTGTCTCTGAGTTCAGAACTATGGTTTTAAATACAGCTATAGCATCCTATAGTTCTGCAGCCAAAATACAGGATTTGAAAAGAAACATGGAATTTGAGAACAAGTATTTTAGCTAAACAGCTGTACAGTGCTATTTCTTTAAAACAAAACAAAACAAAACTGAAGTGTGCATCTGTAATTACAGAAATGAATGACGTGTCTTTTTGTATAATTTCACAACAGCAAGTCATTGTGCATTATTGGATATCTTTTGCAGAATGTCAAAACACAGTGTTGGTCAAAGAAATCCCTGGCTTTGAGGGGAAAATTTCAAGTCCATATTATCCGAGCTACTATCCTCCAAAATGCAAGTGTACCTGGAGATTTCAGGTAGCCGAGTTTTATCAGAATTTTGGGAAAATACTATCATCCTATTTTTGGTACAGTTTTATTGTTAATTTTCATTACCCTTATTTTTTTTTATTTTAAAGATAGTAAAATGCAATAAAACATAACAGAACAAAGTCAATCAAAACAAAGCAGTAGAACTGGTACAGAACTTCTAAGAAAGATACTATGAAAACAATAGCTACTATAGTATATCTTATTTTCAGAATAGTGGACTATTCCAACAGGTATAGTAAAATTAAACCAAAAACAAAACATCATAAAACCAATAAAAACAGAATATAAAATAAAGCAAAAAAAATTAATCAGAATAAAGCAAAACAATGAGAACAATATTGGGCCCCGAAGACAAGACAGAAGAGAATCTCCCATATTTGCTACATTGCCTACTGTCATCTTCCAAAGAGATGCTCAGGCTGCCAGCCCCAGGCCTGCAAAATCAACGAAACAATACAAGCATTTAGTTGCTTTATGTACCTTAGTTGCTATCAATTTAGCCAGACCTCCAAACGAGCAGGTTGCTTACTGGGGATGGGGGGGCTCTCCTTATTCTTAGCCTGTGCCCCAGTAGGCGTACAGGAGGTGAATGTTTCTCTTCCTTGAGTCTGCGCTGGTCCCACAGTCCCCCGGAAGGCAGACTGGTTGTCTCTGATTGGAGCCACTCTGGCCCAGCAGGGCGGGTTCTTGAGAGGCCCATCTCTTTCCTTCTATCCTTATCTTTTAAATTACAAAAATAATGTCACTTAATTTTCTTTTTTTTTTTTTTTTTTTTGCGGCACCGGGGATTGAACTCACAGCCTCACGCCTGCCAGGGCAGGCGCTTAAGGCACTGAGCCAAACTCCCAGCCCGGGTTTTTTAAGGCAGGGTCGCACTGTGTAGCTCAGGCCGGCCTTGCGCTCGCGTTGTAGCCCAAGCTGGCCTCGAACTCACAACGCTCCGCCTACCTCAGCCTATGTCACTTAATTTTATAACGTTTGAACCTTATGGGGGTATATTAACCAAGAAGTGAAATTTTCCTGTAATTTCAACCCTTTACTGACAGATAACTGTTCTTAGCAGAGGGTTTATTTCTCTAGCTTACTTTGTTTATTTATATTTAAAAATTTGAAGGTGTTAGTGCAGGGTCAAATAAATATTTTATTATGATAATTTATTTGTCAATTAGTAATTCACCATAGAAATAATGAAAATAATAAATTGGATTATACAACATATATTTTGCATAAACAAACAAAAATGTAAATTTATAACAAAAACATACATTGTGTTAGACAGGGTGTTAGTATTTTTTACTCTTAGACTAAGCTATTTCCCTTTATTCAACTATAGCATCATACAGTGATAAGGCAAAGTATCACCTTTGCTCCTTCAGTATATGTATAGAATAATCATTATGTAGCACAGCAATTAGGTGAAAATAGTAATTGTATGTAGTTTGTGTCTTCAGTGTGGCTTTGAATGAACTACTATGGACTAGCTACTCAGGCGCTGTTCTGGACTTAGAGGTATCTGTGAAATTGGACATAAACAAAAGCAAAAATCTTCTCTCATGGAGCTTCCCTCCCAGTAGAGGGAGACAGGTCACAAACAAACAAGTTCCATATCCAGCCAGCCCTTCATATCTGTGCTCTCTGTGTTGGTGGATTCAACTGATGGCAGATTGTACTGAACATGTCCATATATTGTCTTGTCCCTGCTCCCTAAAAAATACAACATAACATATTGCTGTTGATACAGCATTTCCATGACGCTAGGTGCTGCAAGTAATCTAGAGATGATTTAAAAGTATGTAGGAGGATATGAATGTGTTACATGCAAATATTACAACATTTTGCACAAGTGACTTGAGCACCCACAGACTTGGATATCTGTTGAGGTCCTGGGACCAGTTCTTTTCACAGAGTCATGACAATTGTGTGTCGTGTGTGACATGGTGACATAACACTGTGGAGAAAAAGCAGGGAAGGGGGCTTAATAGCTTCACTAAAATTTGGAAAGAAACAGGTTAGGGGTTTATTATCTAAAATAGGATGGTCAAAGAAAGCTTCATTGATGAGAGAACCTTACAGAGATATCTGAGAAAGGTGAGGGAACTAAATTTGTAGACCTGTAAGATAAGAATGCGGAAGCTAAGGGAACAGGTGGGGAAAGGATTCTCGGGCAGGAAGTGCTAGATGCATATATGATTATTTGTGTGCAGCCAAACCAGTTCAATAGTTCAAGTAATTTCATTACTCTCCCCAAATTTACACTTGGTGTCGATGTCCTGATGACACATAGTCTTAAATTATTTGTTATTCTCACAAACTTTTCCAAAATAATTAGATGAGAAAGATGCTGGAAACTTTTTGACTGCCAGATTTTCAAGTGTTAAGGTTTCAGGTGATCAGTGAGTCTGAGGGTAAGGATGAGATTTGAAGAAAGAAGATATGAAATGAAGAGTTAGAAAAGGAAGGAGGAAAGACATCAAATCTCTGTCTCTTCAATATTTCCAGAAAGCAGGCTTGTCTTCTTGGGTTAGTACAATAGCCAGAACAAGAGTGGTGCCATTCTCAAAAGCTCTGTCAAATGCCTGAAATTCTTGTGATGTAAAATAAATATTGATTCTATGATAACTCATAGAAAATTAAGATCCCTGGACCTTGCTGCTGGCATTTTTAGTCAGGGCATAAATAGGAATATCAAATCACTTTCTGTGTTGCTAGGGGTCAAGGGCTGGAAATGGTGACTACACAGTTTCACAGAGAGCAGGGTGTGCCCACCTCCTGTGGAAGTTAGACAAATAAAATCACACGGCTTTATAAATAAATTAGGCCTCCACCCTTTTTCTGGGTTTCTGGAGATGTTCATCTTCCCTATGCTTCCTAATAATCACTTAGCTAAACACTTACCTCCCTCTCCTTCGCTTCCTTTGTTTTCCAATACATTTTGTTACAGAATCCTTGAAGAACAGACAGAGTGGTGCGTTGACTTGCTTTGTCACAAGAGTCATAGCCCTTAGCCACTCAGTTTAGCTCCATCAGACATAAGCAGGGGCCCTGGAAGTCACCTCTTCCTGTCACTTAGGGAAGCAGTGGGAGCCCACTGGAGGGATCCCCTTTCCCTGCTTCTGTACAGGAAATATGCTCTTCTGATGAGGGCTTTTGAGTTGTATATGCCCAACCACTGGCAAGGCGGGGGTAACTGAAGGATGAAATGTTGCCATTACTGACCAGAGAAATAATTCAATAGCATAGGCCCAGATTAGAATTCCTTTCTTTGCTTGCTTAAAGTTACTAATGCAAAGGCAGAAGGTGGAGAACAGAAACTGAGAATACCGAATGTATAAGGAAATAGCATACTTGTTTTTGTTCACTTGTCAAAACAGCTTGAAATGCACCGTGGAACTGTATCTTTTCATTCCATTTGTCAGGCGGCTTAGTGTTTGCAGTGCCTTTCAGACAATCTAAAAGCATGCAGAGGTGTGTGAAACTCTGTCAGTAAAGGCAGTGTTATTTCCTTTTATTATACAGAAATTTAAGATTGAGGAGTGGTCATGCATAAAAGTCCACTTTATTTCAAAGCAATAGGGCATAGCATAAATACCAAAGCAAGTTTCTTGGTAGAGAATTGCAGTGAAAGATGTTCTTACACTAAAATGTTCGGGTTCTTTGGGACCAGTTTTGACTACATAGTCCAGGCTGGCCTGGAGGAACTCCTGATCCTCCTGTCTCAGCCTCCCGAGTGCTGGCATTACAGCCATCTGCACACTGTAAAGTGTACATTTGTTACTTAAAATACTGTCCCCCAGTTTGTGCCTTCTATGTGTGGAGAAATAATCACAGGACAAGCCTGGGAAAAGATTGATCTGTGTTCTCATGAGCTCTGGGCATTTTGTTCAACATACGATCTTCCTGGCCCTCTTAGGAGGAGTCTTGCACATCGGTTTCCAAGCCAAGGAAAAGGGGAAGGTACCCTGCAGAGAAAGGCAGGGCTGGTTTGAATCTCTCTTCTGTATTTCCTAACCTTGAGAAAGTTGCTTATTTTTGATTAGTTATGGCATTTCCTTTATAAAATGAGATTCAGGCTACTTGTCTAACAGGATTGTCATGATGTTTAAATGACAAATATAAAATATTCATTCCCTCTCAAAGGTAGGTAGCAAAAGATGGATGTCTATATTTAAGTGTACACACACACACGCACACACACACACAGGAAAGCAAAACACATAAAATAGTTACATAACTGAAAGCAAGCATCTGTCAAAGTGACAAAAGTCAGTGTGTAAAAGTCATCTAAATAAAATGACAGTAGGATTGAATTAGAGTATTGCCTAAAACTTAACTTTACATTATTTTCAAAAGACAAAATAAACTAAAAAAGTGGCTCAACAAAACTGAACAGAAAGGTTGGGCAAGATCATACCAGGCAAGCACGAATGAAAAGAGAACAACATTCGTGATCTTAGTGCCGGGCAGCACACAAACCAGGGAGACTACATTCCTGACTTGAAAGTAACAGAGGACGAGAGGCCTGCACTGATGGACTACAAGATCTAACTGTGATGATTATTTATGCAACAAATGACAGAGCATTGGTGCTTATGAAGGAAAAACTAGAGGTTGTACAGAGGGAAGTGGGCAGTTGTTAAATAGATTTTAATCAACTTTTCTTGACCTTACTTGGTTCATGCCAGAGATAGTGAGGGACAGTAAATGAGTTTGAGAAGGACATTAACTGTGCCAATGACTTTCGCAAAAGCAGAGAATACTCCCGTTTTCAAGTGACCATGAAACATTCATAAATTTAAACAAAACATGCCTGTAATCCCAGCACTTGGAAGACTGAGGCAGGAGGATCACTGTGAGTATGAGGCCAGCCTGGGCTACATAGTGAGTTTAAAGGCAGCCTGAGCCACTTCGTGAGACCTTGTCTCAAAAAAGACCAGGTATGGTGGCACACACCTGTAATCCCAGTACTCTAGAGGCTGAGGTAGGAGGGTCGCTGGGAGTTTGAGGCCAGCGTGGACTACAAAGTGACCTGCATAGTGAAACCCTGTCTCAAAAAGACAGAATAAAAAAACCTTTAAAAAAAAATCTTTGTATTTTATTTTGTTTTATAGAAAAGGAAAAAAATTCAAAACAAAATGACAGGAGAGTAGCAATAGTTAATACATCACGTATTATTATCTTCAAAATTGTTACTCAGAGTACAACATATAGGCATGAAAAACTGTCCAAATAATATTAGCACAAACTTTTCAATGAATGAAGAAAAACTAGTAGTATAATTATCTTGTACTTGTTTCTTTATTTTTATTTTGTTTAAAAGATCTTTAATGAATTTAAAAACAAAAGCAATATAAACCATAATCTTTCATGCAGTTAAAATGATACTAGAAAATTTTGAAAATGTATGAGACCAAATTCAACTCTTTGGAAGTGTAAAAACTCTCTTGGGTGAAAGTAAAAATAAAAACTGAAACTTTAGAGTTACCAGACATAAAGTGCGTCTATATCCCGCAGTGCAATAGAAAGGTTAGTTGCATAGTGTCCGTATGTTAGTTATGCACACAGACAGCTATTTCTCCTTTGACCTCTTCTGAGAAGACCAGCGGTGATTCAGTAATAGCTTCCAGGAACAACTAGGCTCAGCATGAAGGGAACGATAATTCATCCCTCCTTTATCTGAAGAATCTGAATGATGCTTTTGAAACCCAAGACACTATTTTTATCAAGAAAGGAAATGTTTGCACTTATTAATTAGTGTTTTCAAATCAAGCTCATCTATCGGGAGGAAAGTGATACCCAGGGATATTGATGTGTGCCCCCGCCCCACAACTCTACCTAGGTCCAGCGGCCCCTCCCCGAATACCTACCTGTCCAGGCCATTCTCCGTCTTGATCTCCCCCTCACGCTGGTTTGTTCAGGGGAACTGTTCTGCACTACCCCAGATCTCAGGTTGCAAGGAGTAAAATGCCTTTAGAACAACAAGCTGAAGGAGGAGTATTGAGCAAGCAAGAAGATTCTAGCCTGAAACATGCTTCAATAAAGCATTTTTCTGACTTGATGTTTGTTTTTCACAGACTCCCCTGTCAACTCTTGGAATAGCACTGAAATTCCACAACTATTCAATAACCAAGAAGAGTGTGAAAGGCTGCGAGCACGGGTGGTGGGAAATCAATGAGCACATGTAAGTGATTTGCACTGTGCGAAGACTCTGATGGAAAGTTCACACCCTCGAGTTCCTAGACCCAGTATGCGTGCTGCTATTTACCCAGAGGGAAACTGAGGGATAGAACAGTTAGAGAACCTACAGAAACCCCTGCCTCCTGAGCGATTAAGGCAGGATTTCAATCCATGTCTTAGGGTTTCCGCCCAATTCTGCTTGATGCTGCAGAGATAACTAATGTGTATCTTCTATGCTTCGGCAAGCAAAATTTTCAATGTCCTAGAGCCATAGGGAAAATAAAACAGGAATTATGGTACAAGAGTTCGAGGCCATTAGACAGTCTTGTGTGGTAGGAGACCCCTGATTGACCTGGTTGGATCCTAAGGCTGGGAAATGAGTTGAAGCTGATCAGAAAGAAATTTAGGAGATCTGGTTTCTTAGGCTTGCTGAATCAATCTAGTAAGTCCTCACTCTAAATGTGTCCCTTAAATTTTGTTTGTTTCTTTCTAAAACTTTGATACATATTCAGTAGGCATTGAGCTAAATCAGTATTGAAAAACACTGGTTGCCTTATTTTAATAGCAAAGTAGCTACTTAGTTCATTTTCTAAGAAGAAGAATCCTGTGATATTAAAGGATTTGCCTGCTAATTCTCTTCTCATCACTATTGTGTGAAGGAGGTCTTCTCCTTCGAAGTGCTTTTCCTGAATAGTCCCCTTTGATTTCCTTCAGACAGACTGTCTTCAAAATAATCACTGATCTTGTATTCATGGAATAGGTCATTTCATATTTGAAAGCATTCTTGGATCCATTATTAAAATGCAGCCTGTCCTTTTTTGGGAGTACAACTGAATCAAAGGCTTATATTGCAGAAAGCAGAATTCCAGCCATTCATAGTTATATTAACTAGAACAAATTACTTAACTTCTTTTATTTTCAGCCTAAATGAAATAAAATAATGATTTTTGTCTAACAGGGTTTACTAAAAACATTCAATAAAATGGTGCATTCTACACATCAAAAATATTAGCTACTAATGTAAGTAAAAAGACTGCTTTGTAAATGACATTGACCTACAGATACTATAGGATATGCCCTTAAAGACCCTGTGTGTTTTGGTACTTAATCAAAATAGAGATCCAGAACACAAATCTTCCGTGAAACAGTAAGTCAGTGACAGAACAGTGCCTGGAAAAGGAGAGATTTTTTTCCCCATAAGTAGCAACCACCACCAGGATATATTGCTACAAGCAGAAACAGGGTTTCTTCCCAAGCAATAGCAGCAAAGAGGGCCCTCTGCCCCCCACTTTCTCTGAAGGACCAGTTTGTTAGGATGGTTGAATTTTTTTTTTATTTTAAAGAGAAAAAGCTAGAAAAATGATTATACAAATTTCAAAACAAAGGCTGGAATATAGTTCAGCTTCACAACGTCTGCCTGGCAAGCGTGAGGTCGTGAGTTTGATCCCTGATACCTCCCCCAAAAAATCAAAACAAGATAACAAAAGAATAACAATGGTTGATACATTGTGTATCATTATTTTCAAAGTAGTTACTCAGAGTATGTGCTGTAGACACGAAAAATGAATCAAATAATATAAGCACAAACCTTTCTTTTCAATGAACTAATAGAAATTAGAAGTATTATCATTTTAACGATCTTGTGTACTTATATATGTATTTTTCCTTTTCCCTTCCTTCTTTTCTCCTTTTCCAATCCCAGTTTTTTCTTCATTTTGAACAGTCTCTTCCTATTTCACAATATCTATTGCACATTTTGAATCTTATTTACTCTTTTAGATTCATATACCAGGAAGACAATATGGTGTTTACATGTGTGAGTCTGAATTATTACATTTAGGAGTGTGATCTTGAGTTGCATTCATTTGCCTATAAAGGTCTCAAGTTTATCCTTTGTGGCTGAGTAGTACTGCACTATATAAAAAGACCACATCTTTTTTTATCTATTCCTCGATTATGGGCATTTGGGTTGTTTCCACGATTTAGCTATTATAATTGTGCTGCTATAAACAAGGGTGCACATATATCGCTGTGGTATGATGTTTGAAATTCTTCTGGGAAAATATCCCCAAGGGAAATAGTTGGGTCAAATGGAACCTCAAATTCTAGTTTTTTGAGGAATCTCCATACTGATTTCCACAGCGGTTATACTAGTCTACACTCCCACCAATAGTGGAGAAGGGTTCCTTTTTCCCCACAGCCACACCAGCATTTGTTATTGGTTGATTTCTTGATGACAGTCATTCTTTCCGAAGTGAGATGGAATCTGTTTTGTTTTAATTTGCATCTCTGCAATGATTAATGATGTTAAACATTTTTTCATATATTTATTAGCTACTTGTATTTCTTCATCTGAAAAGTGTGTATTCATCTCAGATGCCCATTTTTGGATTGGGTCTTTGAATTTTGGGGCCTGATGTTTTTCAATTCTTTATGTTTTCCATATAAACCGTTTGTCTGAGGGACAGTTGACTAAATTTTTTTCCTACTGTGTGTGTTGTCTTTTCACTCTGTTAGTGATTTATTTATTTATTTTTTTGATGTGGAAAAGGTTTTCAGTAAAATGAGATCCCGGTTGTTGACTCTTTAAAGTGTTTCTCGTGCAGTCTGAGTTTTATTCATGAACTCTGCATACACCTGTATCTTTAAGATTTATACCTACTTTCTCTTCTAGTGGATTTGGTGTTTCTGTTTTAATATTTAGTTCTTTGATCCATTTTGACTTTAGTCCATAGTGATAGACATGGGTTTAGTTTTAGTCTTTGGTATGTTCAGAGCCAGTTTTTCCAGCACTACTTATTAAAAAAGCCAACTTTCTCCCAATGAACATGTTTGGCCCTTTTGTCAAAGATAAGGTGGTTGAATATGCTTGGAGTTGTGTCTGCATCTTTTAATCTGTTCCACTGATCCTCATGTCAGGTTTTTGGTTTTTTTTGTTTGTTTTGTTTTGTTTTGTTTTTTGTCAATATCAAGTTGATTTTATCACAGTAGCTTTGTAGCATAACTTGAGCTCAGGGATTGTGACACCCTCTGCTTTGTCTTTGTTGCCCAGAATTGCTTTTGCTATTCTAGGTCTCTTCTGGTTCCAAGTGAATTTTTAGGAATGTTTTCTCTAGTTCTGTGAGGTATGCTAATGGTACTTTTTGTTCGTTTGTTTGTTTTTTGTTTTTGGTACCAGGAATTGAACAGGGGGCCTTGCTCTTGCCAGGCAGGCATTATGGCGAATGACATTTTGATTGGGATTGCAATAAATCTGTATAAAAGTTTTGGGAGTATGGCCATTTTCACAATGTTGGTTCTTCCTATCCATGAACAAGAGATATCTTTCCATTTTGTGATATATTCTTCAATCTCCTTTTTCAGAGTATTGTGATTCTCAATGTATAGATCTTTCACTCCCTTTGTTAGATTGATTCCTAAGTATTTCATTTTTTTGGATGCTATGGTAAAGGGTGTGGTTTTCCTAACTTCTCTCTCAGTGAGTTTATTGTTTGTGTACCGAAATTCTCTTGATTTTTAAGTGTTGACTTTGTATCCAACCATGCTACTGAATTTTGTTATTAAATCTAGAAGTCTTTTGGTGGCATTTTTGGAATCTTCTATATAGAATATCTTGTCATTTGCAAATAATGATAATTTAACTTTTTCCTTTCCTATCCTTATTCCTTTTATTTCTCTCTCTTGTCTAATTGCTTCGGCTAGTGTTTCTACAACTATATTGAATAGGAGCGGTGTTAGTGGACATCCTTGTCTTGTTCCTGATTTCAGAGTGAAAGTTTTCAGTTTTTGTGCATTTAGTATGTTGTTGGCTGTTGATTTGTCATAGATGGTTTTTTATCAGATTGAGGTAAAAAACATCTATTCCAATTTTCTGTAGGTTTTTTTTTTATCATGAATGAGTGTTGCACTTTGACAAAAACTTCTTCTGCATTCATTGAATGATCGTGTGATTTTTGCCTTTGGCACTATTCATATGGTGTATTATGTTTATTGATTTGTGTATATGGAACTGTTCCTGAGAATTTATGCAACTATGTTCATTAGGGGATTGGCCTGTAGTTCTCTGCTTTGGTTGGATCTTTCTCTGGTTTTGGTGTCCTCCAGGAATGAGTTACAGAGTATTGCTTCCCTTTCAGTTCCATTAAAGAGTTTGAAGAGTATTTGCATTAAATCTCTAAATTTCCACTCCTATTCAATATAGTTGTGGAAACACTAGCCAGAGCAATTACAGTACTCTAAAGTTCTGTATTGCATCCATCAGGGCCTGGGATTTTCTTTGTTGTTAAGTTTTTAATTACGTTTTCAGTTTCATTAACCGATACTGGGTTATTCAGAAGTTTTGGATGTTCTTGATTCAGCTTTGGTGACTCATAAGTACCTAGGAATCTGTTTTTTCTGTGTTTTCCATCCTAAGAGAGTATAGATTTTCAAAGTAGATATTAATGATCTTCTGAATTTCCACAGGATTTGTAGCGATTTCACCCTTTTCATTCCTCAGTGCACGAATGTTAGTCTTTTCTTTCCTTTTTTTGGATAAGATTGGCTAAGAATTTATCAGTTTTACTTATTCGTTCAGAGAACCAACTGTTTGATTCATTAATTTGTTGTATTGTTTTCTTAGTCTCAATTGCATTAATTTCTGCTCTGATCTTTATAATTTCTCCCTTGTATGGGCTTTGGGTTTATCTTACTCTTCTTTTGCTGGAAGCTTGAGGTACCTCGTTAGGTTGTTTATTTGTGCTAGCTCTGTATTCCTGATGTGAGAATTCAGTGCTATAAATTTCCCTCTTAGGACTGCTTTTATTGTGTCCCACAGGTTCTGATATTCTGTATCTGCATTTTTGTTTAATTCTAGATATTGTTTAATTTCTTCTTTAATTTCATGTGTAACCAATTGGTTGTTTAGGAGAGTGTTTTTAAATTTCTATGTGTTTATGTAGTTTTTGTGGTTTCTCTTACCATTAATTTCCAATTTCATTGCACTATGGTCAGATAATATGCACAGGATAATTTCAATCCCTTTGCATTTACTTAAGCGTGTCCTGTGGGCTAGTATATGGTCTATTGAATTTTCATATCTATTAATATTCATCTTACATTGTTGGGTGCTCCTGTGTTTGGTGCATATGTATTTATGATTGTTATCTCTTCCTCTTGAAGTTTTCCCCTAACAAGTATGTAGTGACCTTCTTTATCTCTTTTGATCATTCTTAGTTTGAAGTTCACACTGTCTGCAAACAGAATAGATACCCTTGCTTTTTTTCTGGGTTCCTATTGAATGGAAGATTATTTTCCATCCTTTGACTTTCCGTGTGTGAGTTTGTTTTTGAGTTAAATGTGTCATATGCATTTTATTGTTGGATCTGTTTCTTGATCCATTCTGGAAATCTGTTTCTTTTGATTGATGAATTGAAGCCATTTACATTGATGGTTACAACTGATACGAATTGATTCATCTTTGTCATGTTACTTTCCTGGTGTTGGTTCCCTGCTTTTCTCCTCTGTTTAACTGAATGCCCTTCTTAGTGGTTTCTTTCTGTTGTTGGTTTTGGAACTATAGTCATTTTTATCTCTTTCTAGAATATCTTTTAGTATTTTTCATAGTGTTAATTTGGTGATCATGAATTTCTTTGTTGCTTGTCATGGGAGTATCTTATTTCTCCCTAATTTTGAAAGATAGTTTTGTAAGGTACATCAATCTGGGTTGGAAGTTGTTTTCTTTCAGGATTTGAAATACTTCACTTCAAACTCTTCTTGACTTGAGTGTTTGTGTTGAGAAGTCTTCCCTGATTCTTATGGGCTTTCTCTTTCTTTTCTCTAACAGCTTTTAATATTCTGTTCTCGTACCTGATTTCTGGAATCTTGACTACTATACGTCTTGATACAGTTTTATTTTGGTCATGGCTGTTTGGGGTTCTGTAAGTTTCATTTATTTGTATGTCAAATTGTTTATCCATGCTTGGGAAGTTTCCTGTGGTTTTTTTCTGTGAAGAGTTTTTGTTGTTGTTGTTGTTTGTTTGTTTGTTTGTTTGTTGCGGTGTTTGAGCTATCTCCAGCTTTATTCAATCAATCTTATGGTATTCTTATTTGCTTCATCTTGTAGCTGTTGAATTCACTTTTTATGGTCTCTTGTTATTTTTAAGATATCTGTTTTTTCATGATCTCTAGTTGCAATTCTGTCTTCAAGCTCTGATATTCTATTTTCATCTTTATTCAGTCTGCTGCATATACTTTCAGTGGAGGTTTTAATCTCTTGGATTTCTATTTGTATCACTTTCATGGATTCCATTTCTTTCCTATTTTGGGCATTTTTTGCTTCCAGTATTTTTCTATTCTTTTTATTTGTGTCCGCTCTAATATCTTTGATTTTAAGCATCATTTCGTTTTGCACCTGAGAGTTTATTTTCTCTATAGCCTCTTCCACTTGTTTTTTCACTTCTATTTCTATCATTTCATAAATTTCCAATGCTAGACTTTCAATTTCATCTATCTCATTGTGCTCTGGGCTTGGGGTTCTGGGGTTGCATTTTGCTTCTGTGTGATGTGATTTTCTATTTTATTTAGTTTTCTATGTTTATGCTTGCCAATTTCTTAAGGTAGATAGCTTTATTACTAGTATTGAGGCTTCCCTCAGAGATCTTCAGGGATGTCCTCTAGATGTAGGTGGTTCTTTATAGCTCTCCTAAGAATCTACCTTCCCAGTTTGTAAAGGATATAAGTTACTATTTGGTTCAGCACCCAGTCCTTTGTTATTGGACTGTGGTGATGATTATGACTTCATGCAATCACAGCATTAACATACAAGGGAGAAAAATTGATTATAACATGTATGACATCCTGGCTAAAGTAGTATGGTTAGCAATAATAATAGTTTCAAGTACAGTTTAACTACTGACAAACTATGCTAACCATTAATCTGCTACCTCTAGCTGCAGATCAAACTCAAAGTTATGTAACAAAATCAAACATATACCATATACTTGGGTGCAGTGACTGTCCCTTTAGTGGAGTGATTTTACCCTGCTACAGGGAGCAGGAGGGGTTAAGATGGGTAAGAGACAGGGTAACATGATGGAGAAGAATTAAAACTGGAGGGTGAAGGGTGATCAACCAAGTTTTGGGAAACCAGAGGACACAGGAAGGATAGGATGAAATAGAGTGTGAAGAAGTAATCAGAAAGGGAAGGGACAATGTTTCCCCACTTGAAAGTTTAAATTCAAGAAGTAGGTGAGGAAAGAGAGAATGAGGATCACTAGAAGGAAACATAAAAGAGAAGAAAGCTAAACAGTGAAAAAAAAGGAAGAAAGAGGAAAATGAAAAAGAAAAAGGAAAAAATAAGACTAGAAAAAGAAAAAAAAGAAAAAAGAAAAAAGACAAAAATAACCACAAAATACTAAACAAAACAAGACAAAATACAACCAGACATGAAAAGGACAGCCAATCTGACTAACAAGGGAGAATATAAATAGTAAAATAACTTCTGATGTTTATACTTCTGTGACAGTGCCCAAGTCAGATCCCAGAAATGTACGTGTACTCCAGCCAAGTCTGGGAATTGTGCTGAGAATTGTGCTGGGTATGGAGCTGAATTTGGCCTCTGGATGTGGGGACTGGGACTGGTCTTCTGTTGATGGGGTTCTCCAGAGCCCACTGTTGGCTCCTGGCTGCTGTTTTAGACACTTTCACATTGCTGGGTAATTGGCCTCGCTAATTACTCCACCCATACCCACAGCCCATTCTGGCCTAGGTGTGTCTGGTAGTGATCTGGTGGCTCTGAGGCTGTCTGAAATCTTATCAGGCTCATTCCAAGCTGATTGTTCCCTTAGGATTTAAAATGCCCAGCCCTCCCCTTATCAGTTCTTTCTGTCAGAAAGGAAAGGTTCTAATTGAACTAATCACTTTGCTGAGAGGCTGGCCTAAGGTTAACTGGGGCTCTAATGGGGAAGAAGGAAAAAGTAAAGCTTTCAGACTTGAGGAAGGCTAAATCTCACAGAACAGGGAGTAAGGTGTGTGTGCTAAGGGCAACTAACAGCCCCAAAGAGATAATGGCCTTTTTTAAACTTCAGTAAAACAAAACCTGAAAAGAAGGACTTTTGGCATGCTAGAAGGTGCCAGAGGTTTTTTTTTTTTTTTAATTTTTATTTTTATTAGTATGTATTTGCAGTACCTAATGATCACATTCATCCTGGGGACTTGGGCCATGTACGTAAAACATTTTAATTCTTTTACAACCCCTTCCCTTCTCCCACCATCTCTTGGTCTCCTTTCCAAAAAAGTGCCAGAGTTCTCCAGGGTTGGGGCGCATGCCTGTAATCCCAGCCCTCTGGAGACTGGGGCAAGAGGATCATTGCATGAGCTATGAAGTGAGCTCAAGGCCAGCCTGAACTGCAAAGCGAGACCCTGTTTCAAAAAGACATAAATAAATAAATAAACAAACAAACAAATAAATAAATAAAAAATGTGCCAGAGTATAGCATCAGGCCAACTTGTGTCCAAATCCTGGTTCTACCTGCTTATATTTGAATTTTAAAAAGTTGCTTCCCTTCTTTACATCTCACTTTCCTTACTTGTTATATGTCTGTGAATATAAACTGACTCTGGCTGGGTTTTGCAATCTCTCCCTTTTTTACACTTTCTTTCTACAAACCACCATCACACCCCATTGTATAATGTCCCCCTTTACACTCTAACCCAAATATGAATGAAAAGATTCCTTTCTTGCTTTCTCCTTGACATGCCCCAGTGTGGCTCATCTTTGTAAGAAAATACAAAATGTTAACGGAGTAGGGAGAGATCACAGTGAGATACAGATGACACAACCATCATGTCTTCAGAGCGTAAGATCCTGAGACCCCGATAGACTGGCCTGAAAAGCTTGCCTTGCCTCTGCAGCCTCTGTCTCCCACTTGGCCAAGTGGCCACCTGCAGCTGTTGCATTCTTATCCCAGGAGCTGACCTACAACCCCATCACTCTCTGAATTTCAGCCAATTGCAATGCTTCCTGAATTTCACGTAAATGCTTCCCTCTCTCTAGCCTTGCAGTCATAGGCTACCTGCACTCCTAAACACCAGTATCTAATCTGTGGGACCGACATGGTCTTCAGGTGCTCTGGGAATCTTGAGTGACTGGTTCTAAGGAGGATGTCACCCCCAAGCCTTGTGTTTGCTCTCTGATTCCATGAAGACATTGCAGGTTTCACCCTGGAAAATGCCTTGTCTACTTGGGGTGGTGCATAGACTATCTTATCAGCCTGCAGTAGAATATAATTAACACTCTGTTTAACCACAGGGCTCATATAGTAAGAATTATTCACCAGAGGGAGATTTTCTAGAAAGATTAATGGAAACCCTGGTGGCATCAGATGATATGTGAGGCAGAAAAATCAAGGTAGGGGAATATTATAGAGAGACAGTACTTCTTTCAAGCTTTGCCGAAGGCAAGCCCTGAAATGCACATTAAATTTCAATTTAGATTGAAATAATGTTGTTGTCTTTTGCTTTAAGTGTTGATGGAATTCTTAGCATATTTTCAGCCTACCCGCAAGAATTCCACTCTGCTGTGCCAAGAGGTCTGTGGGCAAAAGTAGTCAATTCTTATTACTAGAATTTTTTATACTGAAAAAAGGAGAGAGGACTGGGAAATTCAGTGGGTTGTTCTGCTTATGGCTGTTGGTGAGGAAAACCACGAGTTGAAAGTACTTGATTGCTCTGTTAACAGAGGAGAAAATTGGGGGATCAGAAGTTATTGGGTCATAGTTCCATAGCATAGGATGGATAAGTAGCATTAGATCTACCATAAGCATCCCTGCTTCTGCAATCTGGCTGACCAAAGTTTTAGTGAATTTGTTGTTAGCAGGAATGCAGTTGACAGCAGAACCTCAAGCGGCATGTCCTCTTTGTCTGTGTTCTCAGGTACTGCGGCTCTTACATGGATCATCAGACGATTTTCCGTGTGCCCAGCCCACTGGTTCACATTCAGCTCCAATGCAGTTCAAGGCTTTCGGACAAGCCACTTCTGGTTGAATATGGCAGCTACAACATCAGTCAGCGTAAGCCTGTGACATGTTCCTTAGAAAGCCCTAATAAGTAGTAAAACGTAAGCCAACACTGTAATGCTAAACCTTGAAGATACAAGGAATGACTATGACTTCATTTTTGTTATTTCCTGTTACATATTTTTTAAAAATGTAATGCAAAACTAATAAATCTACATATATAATTATATATTGCTGCTATATTATGAGTTGTAGAAAATAATTTAAGTTTTGGACATTAGTGACCTCTAGTTGAAATATGATTTCTCACATCATTCCAAAAATACAAAATTAGGCCATTTCTTGGTTCCTTGTGGGTTTTTTTTTTTTCTTGTTTGTTTGTTTTTGGGTTTTTTTTTCAGTACCAGGGATCAAACTCAGGACCTTGTGCTTGCCAGGCAGGCGCTGTGCCTGCTGAGCTTTATCCCTGACCCTCCTTGTGTTCCTAGCTAGCCACAAGCTTTTGGAATTATGATGTTTACATCAACACTAAGTGAATCCAAGACAAACAATTTTGATTCTCTTTGACTTTTGATACACGAGGGAGCTGGTTGGTTGAGAGTTGGAATATCAGCTTTCAGAATGTTGAACTTGAAGTTGACTTTGAAACCACTGAAACAGTGACCAGGAAGTGGTTAGCAGAACAGGAATGTCCCAGCAGAGTCACTAGAGTGAAAAAGTCTGACTAATGACTTGTTTGAGAAATTCTAGACATGTTTGCGAAGAGGAAAAGTAAAGGTTACTCACTGAGAAGTCTATAAGAATGTGACTTGAGTGAAAGCTCCTTTAGGCCATGTCCTTCTCTGCCAGTCTCAAAATACCTGTTCTGGACTCAGAATATTATACTCTGAATGCCAGAATATTATAATTTCCAGCAAGGACACAGAGGTAGTGAGCTATCTGATTTCTAATTGCTCTCTCAAACTCTGATTGTTTTCCAGCAGATCACCTATTAATTCCATTGTGTCATTGAGGCAGTAGTTGATGCTTTCCATTATTTTGTACAAGGGGAAGCAGGACCTATTACTTCTATAATATTAATCTATAAGTCTGGCCTTAATGATTTAGACCCAGGTGGGAAATGGATTTTTGATAAGGAGCCTGACTGTAGTGGAAAAGATGAGAGACAGTGAGGGAGGGGACAGGAATCCAGGGCTTTCTATAAGGTCAGTGGTTACTAATATATTTTGGAGCACAGCTCACTTGAAAATGTAATTAAAGGGTATGAAACAATGTGTCTGATCACAGAGAATTTGGAGGCATCAGAAGCCCATTTGCAATTGTTCTGGAGAAAGACTACACATTAAGAATGCTGGCCTCTTTGAGCTGTCTTTCAACTTTCATGTCTTCAAGTCCAAGCTGGGAGTTTGGCTCAGTGACTTAAGTGCCTGTCCGGCAGGCACGAGGTTGTGAGTTCGATCCCTGGTACTGAAAAAAAAAAAAAAATAATAATAATATCTTCAAGTCTGAGATAATGATACAGACCCAGGTCAGG